>CAUYQV010127974.1:0-22415 GCA_963574575.1 Galagoides demidoff
CTTCTATGGTTTATCTTACATGGGTACAAGTGAATCTTTCTAAGAGTAGAATATGAACATCTTAACACAATAACTAAGAAAATGACATGAAGGCTATGTTAACCAGTTTGATGAAAATATTTCAAATTGTATGTGAAAACATCACTGTATCCCAGAATTGCATTAATGTACATAGTTATCATTTAATTAAAAAAAATAAAAGGACATAGAAAAAACATTTCATGGATAAAAATACTAATAATAAAATACTTGTGTAGACTTGACTCTATCTACTTATTGACTTCTGGTCAGAGAAGACGTCCTTAAGTTTAACCATTGGGAACTAAAGAGCTTAATTTTAATTAAAAAATAATAATGATGATAGAGAAATAATAGTTACAGTGAGCAATGATAATAATTAAATTACCAAGTGTGTTCTTTCCTTTGGGGCATCTAATTTTCTCACTCAACCAAGTGAAGTGCAGACAGTTATCATATCATGTTTAAGGAAAGGTTCTATTGGCAAATCATATGTCACTTTTGAAGACTCGGCCATGTACATACCCAATAAACTGAAATAAGGTTTAGAATGAGTAGCTAAGGACCCTGACAGATTCTGCCCTGGTGTTCTCCCCCGCTGGAATCAGAAACCGAAACGAAATATAATGCAAAGATAAATTATCCATACCAGGTATTTTTTCAAAACACTTTTTCAAAACAATTTTGCAATTGTGTTGATAAGACATTTTATTACAGCTGTTCACATTTTCCAAGTTACTTTTGCTATGTTACAGTTCTCTTTCTCATCTACAGCCTTTGAGGTAGAGACTTACCGCTACCCTAACTGGAAGAAAGAGCTCTTTGACGATTCAGAGTTATGGCAGTAGACTGAGTTTGTAACCTGAATTATTAATTTACTAGTTAAGTGTATTTGAACAAGTTGTTTACACCCCTGAATTTTTTAGTATAATAATAATAATAGTTTTGTTAGTATTGTATTTGGTTTCCTGTAACATGTTGTATTATATTATTGAGATTGCTCCATACTAATACAAAGAGTTTTCTGTTTTCACTTCATAGATGCACATTGCACTTTGGAATGAACCATAACTTTTAAACAGTCCTCTATTAATGAGCAATAGATTATTTCCAGTCTTATGCCTTACAAATGAGCTGCAATGAGCAATGTTGCATACACACACTATTTCCACATGTGGGATGGCAGCATTTTATAGCATGAATTCTCACAAGAGGAATGCCATGTCAAAGGGTGTGTGTATGTGTAGATTTGATAGATATCACTCAATTTATTCAGAGGATATCATTCCAATGTATACACAATCATTAGCAAATGATGAAACTGTCTACACTAATTTTTTCATTGATGATGGGGGGATGTCAGCATTCATGTTACAGGCTGAAATAAAGTTACGTGTTGCATATTCTGAAGATATTGGCAGGTTGCTCTGTACCAAAGTTAAGCAATTTTGAGCCCTAATTTAAAAAGAATACATTGTGTATTAAAGCACTAGTGATGCGGAAAAAAAAAAGATTTTTTAACTGTTGCTTAGATTCTGAAACGATAAATATATTTCCAAAAGTTCAATGTAGTTTTTGGAATATCAATTTTAATTATCACAAAAGATCATATTTTTCTTTTGTAAAAATATCATTCACTTCCATGATTTTATTTCTATAAAATTATTACTTTTGAAATAAAATCACACAACATCATAATCTCAATTCTCATATTAGAAGCTTAAAAAAATTCCAAATGACATTTCCATTTGTAAAATCACTTTTTAAGATCCTACTACCTGGTCTGACTTCTTTATATAATTTGTTCAACAACTCTGTAAGGTATATGGTATTGACCTAAGTTTAGGGACTGAAGAACTGTGCTCACTAAATTAGCTCAAACTGACACAACTAACAAGTCCTGGGAAGCAAGTCAATAGATGAAACTGTCCCACAACTTCAGTCGAGAGAAATCATCATTGTATAAATGAATGCAATCTGCAGCAGACACATAATCCACGCTAAAGTTGTCCAGAGGAAACATCTTACCTCAAAAGCAAATGACAAGGAAGGGACAAGAGGTTTCAAGTGACCAAATCTGTACAGCAGTAAGAACACCAAGCAACGGAGAGTTTCCATAAGAGCTGCTTCTGGTCTGAAATGAAACGTCATTAACATCCATTAGCTTTAAATATGCTTTCACACTGCCACATGCTATAATTCTTTATGATACTGTGATAAACTTTAAAATAGTCAAGAAATATGTAGTATTTTAATATATTTGAGATGCATATTCCTCTGAAGCTATTTGCAAACAAGCATTAAACCAAGAAGGGAAATGCACCTTTTTACAGAAAATCTGTTCTTCATGAGGTTATTGCTGAATTTGAGCACTGTTGAGTTAGAGTGAAGCTAATTGTCAACTAATAGATACAATATTAGACAGCTAAGTTTCTAGGGTATAGAATGAGACTTCCCTCACTGGCCTTTACACTTCATTCCTTAAAAAAATCAGTTGTTAGAAGTGATATCGTTAATTTCTCTAACCTAAGGAAGAAACAAATGCCAAAGTTTTGTATTTTAGAAACTACACTACAAAGTTCCATAACCTACTGATATTTACCACTCCCTGGAAAGTCTTAAACTGAGTATAAGAGGGAAAAAAGTGAATGAATTTAACTTCTTGCCTTTGATCGAGAAGAAACCCAATGGAAGTCAAGGTCAGGATGACGAAGCAGACCCTCAGAAGCAGAGTTACTTGTGACAGCTCCTGTCAGACAAGCACAGAGATATGACTCCTTCAGAGACTTGTTAGAAGGAACAATAGCAGTTAAAGCTGACAAGACAACAGCCTGGACTTTATTTTCTATTACACCATTTGTCACTGACCCTTTTCAAAAAGATTGACTAAGCGGACAACATTTTGGTTTCTTCAATGTCATTTAGTTACCTTCTTGGACAGTTGGAGAATGAATTAGGCAATTCCATAATGATACATTGCTTCCAGTGTTCTTTCTAAAAATCCTACTTTGAAGTTTGCACTTCCACAATATTTTAGAGCAAGAGAGCCTCCATGTTTGGAGAAATCACTAACATTTTGTGAATAAATGCTATGTTCCCAAAGCTGTTTTTAATATCACCAAATCTTCAAGGTTTCAAATCCAAAGCTTACTTTAACACAAAAGCATTTAAAGAAGAATGTGCTTGGGAGGGCAAACACACTTATGAAAGAGATCACATTCCTATTTAATGCAACCTATATACACATAATATACATGTCAAATGTTATTCTGCATCATTGTTATTTTGCACAAATTCTTTTGGTCAGAATCATTAGTTATGTGTTTAGTTTAGATTTACAAATTTTCTTTTTATTGTTTGGGATTCATTGATGACACAGATACACTGATTGCATTTGTTAGATAAAGCCTCTCTTATAATTGTGTCCCGCTCCCAAGAAGTGTGCCATACACTGTGACCCCCGTCCCCCTTTCCTCTCCCTCCCCACTCCCTCATTCCCCTACACCGTGCACAAATTCCATTAAAGTGTTTACTGAGCATCTACCATTTTACATCTCCATGCTATGTGTTTACTTTAAATTTTTTATATTTCCCCCTAAACCTTGAAGAGAAGGTGTCGTTATATCTGCTTTATACATTTTTTAAAAAGGTAATCAAAGCGTTGTGTAACTTTTCCACCATTACATAGAAAAGAAAAGATGCCTTTTAATGTCAAAATAGGCCTGCGTTACCTAAAAGCATAACAACGCTAGAAGACAGTTAAGCAACAGAGTTAGAAAGGCTGGTGGTGGAAATCTAAGTGAGATCACATAGAGGCAGGTGAATACAGTTGCAGACTGAACATGATCACTGAGCTCAGGGGATGGATACACAGCTCTTCAAAGTGTCTTTACTCCCTGAAGGTATGTAAGGTTCATCTTTATCAGAATCTCACAGGTCTGATACAACAGACTGGCTAAAATAGTGAACAAAATACTATAAAAATACTCCATTTCCCTTTTTCCCCCTTGAAATAACTACAGGTAATTTCAAGTAATTGTTAGCTAATATTCCTACCCACAACTAAATCGCATCCATCTGAAGCTATAAGGATAAGCAAAAGTCACCAGTTATAATTTCTGCTCCCAGGCAGAACCTCAGATCCACAGCATCTTAAAAACCTGCCTGAACTGTCATGGCCAACATCCTGGCACGGAGGCAAAATTGGCAAGGGATTGTAAACTCTCCAAAGTAACAGTTTAATAAGAGAATATTGCTGAATGGTCAAAAATGTTAATAAAATGTATCTGAATGTTGAGGAGTGGGGGTAACTGTCAGTATCAGATATAGAATGGGGGGGGGTCAGTGAAAACCAGAATGTCTTAGTGGAGAGACAGAGAGAGTGTGTTAGTTCAGGGGATGTTAACAATAGCTGCTTGGGGACAGTGAGACAAAAAATATCAGCAAAGTATTTTCCTGCTGGTAGACGTGACTAAGGTGTGCTGGAGTAAACTAATACTCGATCAAGGGAAACATTTTGTTTCTCAAGAAAGATGCTTCTGTCACCGTTTTGCTTCACTCAGATTTTGAGGGAAAATTTAATTTAGAAGGAAGGAATGGTTTGTGCCCCCCAAACTATAGTACACGTATGATTGAAAATTTTGTATAAAAACAGAATTTATATGAACCTATCAGCCAGGTATGCCGATTATTGCATGGGAAAATTATTTTACATTTCTTAAGTTCAATTATGTATTGAGAACATTTGAACTAAAATATGAGTTTGCAAGGACTGTCATAAATACTTAGAAATCGTGCCTGGCACAAAGGAAAAAGTCAATTAATGGTCATGATTAGTATTACTGTTACTGTGCTCAAGGGCTTAGACTCATCTTCATGATTGAGAAACAAGTGAGAAGCATAAACAGAAGAGCTATTCTTATAAATATCAGGAAACTGAAAGGAAAAATACATATTTCAATGTGGTTATGGAATTTATGATCCCTGTACAAAAGCAGAATTCCTCTTTCTATAATTATTTCCTAAGTACTGGGATCAGAGTGGGAACCCATTTAATACAGGAATCCAGCTGCCAAGTCACTAGCTCTACCTGGCTAACAGGCATCTGGAAGTTAGCACATCTAAAACATTGCATTTGATGTCCTTAAAATATTAAATATTTTAATATTCATTTTTTATTCCTTAAAAATCAGGATTGTCCTAAAATGTTTTAGGTAAGAGTATTAAATAAGGTAAGAGTATTAAAATAGAGAATTCAATATAGACAGATGTTTCTCTTAGAGTTTGTTTTTCTATGTTAGGCTGAAGTTTTTCCATGTAGCATTCTTCAATAGGCTAATAAGGCATTTTATAATCAATTGATCTGCTCCAAATTCTACACACTCACTTCATGAATATTCATTGACTATATGCTAGATATTATGGCACATACGAGTTTAAAACAGTGAAAAAAAGAACAAAATCCCTGACCTCGAATTCACACCACAGTAATCCCTGCTGATGGGATGACAGACTAGCTAGCTACCTTCAAGCTAGAAGGAAAAAGACAAAGAATTTATAGTCTTCTGTGTTTTTAATAATATATGAAATCACATATTCCTTAATTGATTTTTATAACAGGAAAGATTTTATTTCTTATTGGGTTTACTCCCATTTCATAACATCAGCTGTGGGTGTATCTTTCACTTAAAATATTTCTGAATGAAATCACTAAAATGAAATTATTCTAATTAATCTTTGGATACATTATCAATCCTTCAGGAAAAGCATATGAAGAAGTTTGGAACCATAAAATTTTGTGACTCAAAAAAATTATTTTTACTGTTTTAAAAGTATCTTCCAAATCCCAAACACTATGACAGCACTTATTTCCATAGGTTTCCCATTGTGGGAATCACATCCAATTTCGTAGTCCCCCAAATACTGGAAGCACCCTATCCCACCCCCTGCAACTTTCTTTAAATAAAAGAGAAAAAATTACTCAAGAAGAGTTTAAGAAAGAATTACTCAAGAGTTCCCTGACTGCATGGGAACTACATATTTACATGTTTGATGTGATGTTGCTTAAACCATCAATGAACATAGGGGAATCCTTCTCTGCCCACAGATATTAGAAGGAAGAAAACTCTTTTGTTCTTGAAGAGTGTAGTCAATGTTACTTCTTTTCACATATCCCCACTCAGCAAATCTCACAAAGGGAGATACAGACCCCCTTCACTACATCCTAAAATAATAGTTAATAGTAGTAGTATAATGTTAAAGATGCATTTTTAAATTTTATGCTTTATCAGAGATGATACTATATTTTCCACAATTTTATCCTAAGGATTTAGAAATGAAAATGTCTTTATTTTGATACTATAAAAATGTGGTGCCTTTTCAGTAATTTCTTTAACATGTATCTGACAAGGGAGGTGCCTATGGCTTAATGGAGTAGGGCGCCAGCCCCATATACTGGAGGTAGTGGGTTCAAACCCAGCCCTAGCAAAAAAAAAAAAAAAAAAAATGTGTCTGACAAGAGCTCCTAAAGTTATTAGTTTGATTCAAAATTATCATTTTCTCAGACATCTGTAAAATGAGCTTAGTAGTGCCTCACATCTGAACTCCAGATCCTCCGGCTGGGTTTGCCACTGCACCTGTAATGCTGCCCTCATCACTCCTATGGCTCTGTGGTTTCCACCTTCCAGATACTTTAAGCTTCCAGATGTGTCATGCTGCATCCTAAGGCTTCAAGTTGCTTTCCAGTGTTACAACATAAACACAGGAAAAGGGGACAATGGGACGCTATAGCACAATTTATAATTCTGTGTTGGGCTCAAGAATCTGCCTTGAGATAAAATCTTTCTCTTTAAAAGAACTGTCAATATAAGTTATGATTTTCTCCCCAAACTTTTGGAACTCTCCGGATGGCTACCTTGGAAGCATATTAAAAAGAGTATAATTAGGATGAGCATTTTCTAGAATTGGGAACAAGAAGCAAACACAATAAATACATCAAAAATGAGAATGCTTTGGTCAAAAGGTTTGGTAAATATATAGTTCACAAACATTGATTTGACTCGAAGTTACTCAGTCTCTACAATAACTGTAAGAAAAGAAGCCAAAAAATGCATTATATTTTGCAAATCCTAAAAGATTAGGTATGTGAGAGTTCTATTTTAACCTCGGGGTTTCAATGGGTTTCCTCCATTGAAATAGGAATGTGTACTCAACAAGAGAGAAAAAAATGCGTCCAGATTTATCCTCCTAACCGAAAACAAACAATCACAATAGATCTAAAATGATCGTTTCAAAACACTGAACACTGGGCAGCAAAGGATAGTGAGCTCAGGGCAGTACATATTTTTATTTCAAACATGTATTCATGATATCACCCCATGACCTGGACCCTGGCAGCTGAGGAATTGATTTCCCAAGCATTACTAAACCAAAATCAACATAAAAGCCTGTGGGTCATATCACTAAACTAAACACTGTATATTTAAATGTATGCCTCCCAAGTTTCTGTAAGAAAGGAATATGCCTTTTACACCTTTGTGGTGGCCATCCCATAGCTTTTTGACTCTCAAAGTTATTTATTCAGAACTTAAAACATGAAACAAGTAAGCATTTATCTGCTCAAGTATATGCATAAATAGAAAGGCTGTGGGACCACAGCAGGGTCCCCAATTACAAGTCAGCCACAACTTTTCTATGTGATTATTGGCCACAGTGAATCTGGAAAAAAATATTGCTGTTGGATTTTAATGTCTTTCTACGCTTTTGGACATCCCTGAAACTAAAAAGTCACTGTAGATTTCTGCAAATAAGCAAGCTTTCTTCTTAGTCACACAGCATGTTTTCAGCAAAGAAAAACACATGTGGGAAACAAGCAAACGCACCTTTCAGAATGAATTTGGGTCCGGAATGAAGCTGTCTCCAACTCTAATTTTAGTTTGAAAGGGTTTCAACACTTGCTATTTCTCTTCGTCAATATATCTCCATGAGTTTCTCATATAGTTTTTTGTGACAGTAGAAAAATCTCATAAAAACCATACTCTAAGTCACATCTTTCAATAAACAGAGTCTGGCTGTCTGTTTCCCCGGGCAGCACTCACCGTGCCCAGGCATTCCCGCCTCTTGGCGAACTTATCTGAAGGGCTCCCATTTCGAAATCAACATGGAAGCTCAAGAAGCTTAAAATGAATAAATTTCTATTTTTGTTTCTATGCAATAGTACAATTTATTTAGTAAGACTGAAAAAAAAGTCAATCATGAAACTGTATTCAATATCAAGAGGGGCCTATTTACATTTTCTTTTGTTTTCATCCTACTATCTAAACTCTATTAGTTTATATGTATTTTAGTTATATTTGGGATGACTGTGCTAAGCTAATGTATTAAAAGAAGTAATTCATGATGGGTTAGTTATACAGTACTTGAAGACATAATTATTAGGACTTAGGGTAAGCATCTTTCTAAGTGTAACCAGTTTGGGCAGTTTGCTGTCTACACGTACGCTGCGAAGAGTGATGTGGTCCATGCTACTATTATGGAAGCTTTGTTCCTAGAATTAATTTTTGAGTTCAAATTTTTGGAGGCTAATGGCAAAGAAGCCCGATTCAAAGTGGCATTAGTGGTAGCATGTGTAAGAAAGAGCAAATGATAAGCAAATATGTAGCCAACCATTAAATTCTTCAAGGTATTTCTGGTCACATAGTTTGCTAGTTCTTGTTTTCACTTCTCAAAATAGAAACTCAATCATTGTTTTCTGCTGCTATCAGAAAAGTCTATCATATGTTTCCCTGTACCTTTTTTTTTATTTTTTGAATTGTGGGAGGACAGAGAGCACACGCAAACTTATCTGTTGTTTAAAAATGGGGTCCCTAACAGGAGGAATATTCAGTTACCAACTTTGAACCCAAAAAGCAGAAATACAGTTGGACAGCATCTGCTGTCAGGTCTTCAAATAACGTTAGCAATTAAAATGGCTTTTCTCAATATATTTTTTGAACTTTATAAGGACCCTCTGTAAACCAGTTTTATTTAGCAGGGCACTGTGTGACATACACTATTGGTTGTCCAACCAGAAAATATCTCCCCAAACTGTGCTGATTTTGTCCAAGTAAAAGTCAGGGATGTGCTCCAGGGAGAACTGAGCACTTTATCCTGAGGGCATGACAGGTTTTTGGTACAATTCACTCCCTGATGTTAGTTACGGCTTCAGTGTGGGTCTGTCCTGAACAAGAAGACATGAAAGGCAGTTTTGGGGGAAGGTATATTTTTCTCCTATTCTTAAATGAAATGAAATAAAATTAAGAAGATACTCTAGGAAAATTGAACTTGCTTCCTTTGGTCACATTTTTTAAGGACAGGATGACTAGTTGGGGCAACTACCTTATGATAACAGCAGCCAACATATTACGGAGAAGTCTTTTTGCAAGCTCCAGATTTGTGAATGCTGACTTAATCAACTGGGCCGTCCTGCCATTAATGCTGTAAGTATAAATGACACCTTGCAGGCAGGTTTCTATGTTGCAAGTGATTAAAGAATATTTGTAAAAAACATGTTCCGATGCCATTTTTGTGATTGAGGAGAATTTATATAGATCTAATGTCTGTCATTTTTGCCCACTGGGATGTACTTCTCTTTTTCTATATATTGTCACCCCAGTTCTTCTTTCCAGCCTTCCTGTTCCTCCTCTGAGACCAAGAGCATCCTGTGTAGAGACCCTGCCCTCCATGCACAGACCGGCAAATGATCCAGACCTGTCCGTGTTGACTGGTTCAATAAGATGCACTCAACCCAGCCAAACATTGGATTTGGTGTTATTATTGCTGGGGTTCTCCAGGTGGCATTTAAAGCTAGAGCAGCTAGCAGCTCTCTTAGTACCAAGAGCGGTGACAGCCCGGGGAAGAATCTGCGCTGAGACAAGCAGAGCAACAGGAAGGAAAGACGGGGCTGGATGACGTTATTTCACCTCCTGCATCCAGCATTGACTGAAGAAGAAATATTCCCAAACTTTTCAGTTCTGTGAGTTAATAAATTCAATCTGGGTTGAAGTTCTGTCATGTATAATCAAAAAGTACGGCCTAACAGTCTTGCGCAATAACCTGTTTAAAGTAGACTTCTGTCTTAGAATTCTGTATATAAACCACATGGAACACACGGAATTATTAGAGTGGAGTTAGTATAGTGAGATTATCATGCTAATGTCTAATTACTAACAATAATTCCATAGGGTTTATATGTTGAAACTACATTTCTCAGCACACATTATTTATTCATTTCTGTTACTTACAGAGTTTTTTAGTATACTGATGTCTATTAATAACACCCCTTATTCTTTGCAAAGGGTAGATTATTCTTGCCTGATTTCACAATTCACTGACTGCTAACCTGATTTGTATTTATTTATTTATAGAGATGTCTCACTTTATCGCCCTCAGTAGAATGCCATGGCATCACACAACTCCAACTCCTGGGCTCAGGTGATTCTCTTGCCTCAGCCTCCCACGTAGCTGGGACCACAGGCGCCTGCCACAACGCCCGGCCATTTTGTGTTGCAGTTTGGCCAGGGCTGGGTTTGAACCCGCCACCCTGGGTATATGGGGCCGGCATTCCACCCATAGAGCCACAGGTGCTGCCCTAATTTGTATTTATTTTCATTTCTTCTGAATTCTTGTATTTTTCTTTTTAGACTTTTTCACAGTATTCCTCATATCTGAAGACACTTTTCTGTCATATTTTTGTCTATTTATGTGTTATCTCTTTCCATCCGGTAATGAATACTTTTTTGAGTCTAGCTTCTTTTAATTTATTAATTTTCTCTACAGCTGTCTTTCAGCTGCATTTTAAGTCATTGAGTTCCTCACACCAATTGCCATATTTCTGTTTCCTAAAAGGTTATTTTAATTATTTTTAAAATGACAGAGCACTTGTCACAACAAAAGTACTCAGTTTCCTCAATGGACTCATATTTTCTCAACATTTGCAGCCCATTAGGTGCCCTCCAATTTTTGCCAGCTCTTTTGTGCATCCTACAAGTTATCTTTTCATATATTTTATCCAGTACTTTTAGGTGTCCTGTATACCTTAAAAATAGGTATATCTATGACACCAATTAGCTTTACGTAGGAACACCTTCTGTTTCTTTCAAGTGCAAACATAATCATACACATTTCACTGTGTAAATGTCAACATTCCTGACCCACTGAGGTTATTTCATGAGATGTACATTTTCTTGGTAACAAGGTGCCCGATCTCTTTTCTATTTCACCTACTTCCAAATTAGTTACCTTCCTGTTTTTTATGTGCCTTTTTGAACTATTGTAAATCCTTTCATGAAGAACATAATATAAATAAATCTATAAAAAAAGGTCCATGTTAAAAAAAAAAAAAAAACTCTATCTTTATCCTTTTTTGTAGTCTATGGGGCATTTTTACCTACCGTATGTCATTTTTGTTCTTTCCAAATAAAGACAATATACAGGCATTCTTGGTGGCCAAAAAAATGAGATAGAGATGCCTGAATTAAACTCTGATCTAGTGATTTTACATTTGCTTTAGAAAAACTTAATATTCTGAATGCTTTAGAAAGGACAGAATGAAGGAAACTCTATATTGGAAACTCACTGACGTTACCAGGCCATTCTCTAAGTGGAGCTAGGTGTTTTGAAATTGATGGAAAGTATGCTTTTCCAAACGCATTTAGTTCTGACTCATGAAGTGTTTTTTTTTTTTTTGCTGTTGTTGTCGTTATTTCCTTGTAATTATAGTAAAAATTTATATATGGCAAATAACTTTGTATTTATCACTTAAATTAACATTCTCCTTGAACCTTCTATTCAGCAGCATTTTGGATATAATTAATTCACTTATACTTAGTAGTCTAGAAGAATTATTTAACCTGTTTAAATGAGAAAAGTTGCCAAATTACAGAGAAGAATATAGCACAGCCAAAACACGGGGAGCTAATTTTCATTTTCAAAGTGACAGATATTATTCTTACAGACTGTTTAAAATGGACATCACTTACAGCTGTATTTGCAAAGGTGTCTTCATAAAACGCTAGCATCAGAGCAAACTGTACCACTGTATATATTTTAAGTAGTTGAGATGCAGATGATGAGAAAGGAACTTCTTTCCCGGTGACCTGGGTAGACAAGAAAGAAGGCTGTCCTTTATATTGTTCTAGGGTTTATTCCTTTCACTGAAGTTCGCCCTAAGCAAAGAGATATGTAAAAAGAAAGTGCTTGGTGTTTTACTTTTCAAAACGATTCTAAAATCCTTTTTTTTTTTTGGATAGAAACATGTCTCTAAATTAGAAGATTTTCTTCTCATTTCAGAATCTTTGCAATTGTGATGTAGTCTTCCTTAAAAAGTGCAATGTGACAATTAATTCTGCAACATGTGTAAATGATAAAGATAGCCAAAATGAAGAGATTGTATCTTCCCCCACTCAAAACGCGCCTACAGTTGTACATGACAGCAAAGTAAAAGAAAACAAGGGCAGTATAGGTGATCGTGCTTCAAAAGGAAATAGGATTTTATTGGACACAACTTTTCTAAACCACTGAGTTTTTTACGAATGCTACCTTTCTATTTTATAATGCAAACTCCAGCACTCATGTAACTTCATAATACTGTATTCAAGTTGAATTATTTGATTTAAAAAAATAACAAATGAATTATAGTTAAACAGGCTTTTTGCAGCTGAAATAGGCTGATTATTTTCCTCTATATTAAGTCAAATGACTGTTACCTTAACTCACTGTGAACATAAGCAGAAGTGTCAGGGAAATTTATCCACAACCACTTTTATTAACTGGATGAGAAAACGAACTTGTTTAGATCAAGATTTTGGTAAAATAACAATATTCACATAAAATGTATGAATATATTTATTTAAAATGTCACAGGCTAACTTTTATATTCATAGCATCATCTTTGAAGTTGACAGTTGATTTTTCTTATTGTCTCCACATCACTATTTATAGCATTTATTTAAGGAATTGTAACACATGTCCTGTATGATCGAAATAAATTCCTTTTCTTATAATTATAGTGAAAAAGAATTCCATATTTAAATGGAGTTTTCATCTGGGTTATGGTGCTTCAAATATCTTCATCTCTTGATTTTTGGTTTTTAATGTGATTTCTGTATTTAATATTTGTATTCTAAATATAGAAGGCATACATTTATAGGCTTATCCCAAAACCACATTGTTTTGATGTTATTTTTTAGACTTTTCTGGGACCTCCATTTTTCATGAGCAAAATTAAGGTTAAACCGAAGGCTCCCTCTATCTCTGGTGCCTTAGGACTGTGTCTGAGCCATATGCAGTTATGAAATTAAGCCCTGCTTACAGGCTCAAGGCTGTGGGCTTGAGGGGGTCTGAAAACCAGCCTCTGTTGCTGTATTTCACAAACCTGCTCTCTAATAAAAGGCAGTGTCCACATGGGAAAAAGACCCCCTCTAATTGGCATGAGATGGTGATCACTCATTAAGTTACAGGCCCCAGGGCTGCATCTAAGGAAATATCTTTTTACAAATTTGCATGAAGACAACCTGTAAACAGGCTGGCTGTGGACCTGGCAGTATGAGACGAATCTTCATCACCTCCTCTCCCTGCACTCTGCTTACCTCTGGGATTTCTTCACTCAATCCAAGTCTTGGTTTACCTGGACCCCATCCTGGTCCTTTAAATATAACAGAAAACTTATTAAAGAACCCAGGTGTGTCCCAGAATGTCGTCCATATGTAAAATACATGATGAAACTAGAAAAAACAATAAATAGAGCTTTTTTAAAACACAGCAAATATAACACAAAGTATTACATACAATAAATCACGTATTTTATTTAATGTAAGTTACATGTTTTTCTTTACTGCATGTTATACATGATTAGACTAATGGAAATCACTTTGCCACTGCGTTCCTTTTATAATGCATTTTAACATATTCTATTCCCCATTAAGTGTGTTCTTGTTAATATCCCCAAAGTTCAACAAAATCATATTTTAAAAATTAAAAAACAGGGCAGTTGTTTAGAAAAGCATCAAAGTAGAAAAAAAAGAGCTAAGAGGTTTTGCTTCCAATGAGTTAACTAGCACCTATGCCCTCAACAACCTCCTCTCACATTGTGGTTGAACATGGAAATATATAAGGTTTGCACATTTGTTCAAATATTTAAAGCCTGAATATTTACTGTGTATTGTGTTATAGGCAAACATATTATATTTATCAAAAATGCTCAAAATCATTTCTAATAGTAGACCTCTAAGGATTAACTAGTCCATGTTTTGCAATTAGAAATAGAAAAGTTTGAGGACTGAGGTAAAAGTTTGCCCTGAATCTCATAGCAGGAATTCACATTCTTTAAATAATATACACTGGACATTTATAGAAGTTGAAAGTATACTCACATCTGATAAGTGCTCAAACAATTAGCTGTTAGCATAATTACCTAAGTGGTATATATATATGTGTACATATATATCATGCCTGTGATTATAATGCAGCAAAGTATTTAAAATACTCTTAGAGGTTGGGCACCAGCTATAGACTCCAGAAGTGAGTTAAGTTATGAGGTTTAGAAATAAATTACTGGAGGATGAAGTTCTGGGTCTATTCAGAGTTTGTGGTCTTGCTAGTATGTTAATTGTCTTTTGAAGAATTTCAACTGGAAGGATTATATAAAAATGGATGCGGAAATTACTTGAACTATTACAATAATGAATCTGAAACAATTAAGGAGCAATGTAGAACTTAATGGAATAGATATTGAGGTAAAGATAAATGTTAGATGGAATCTTAGCCTGGGGCTTTGCGGTGATAATAAGCATACATAAAATTAATGAGTTTGGGAGTTATAACACACATTAATATACTTATCTTTTATTTTTTTTATTTTGAAAAGGGACTGCAATTTTCTTTCTATCATTCCAGACACAAGCCATGAAAAATATCTGGTAATATTTTAAAATAAGTTTTTTCTTATTTATTTGCTTTCTAAAGACCCTGAAGCTCTGGGATCCCAAAAGAGAACACAATGAATGATCATTCATAGAATTAAAATTGGTAAGGTCAAACAAATAATCGTATAAAGATGGCACATCTATTTAAAAATTTTAAACACAATCCTCTACTTATGGTATTGTGTTATAGATAAACATATAACATTAATAACATGATCTGCCTAATAATAAGGAAAATAAACAAACAAAAAAATTTGTCCTTTGGAAGCCATCCATTGCTCCCTCTGATAGGTAAGAAATTTCAATGTATATAAAGAGATACAAGTGAAAGTAACTGTATGTTTTGTAGGTTCAAGCACTCCTGGGTATCACAAATTACTGACTTGAGATTTCGGGTAATATGAGTGAAGATGTAGAAGACGAAATATTAAACTCACTTGTGACAATTAGTACACTACAGCAAATTTATATGTGAGGGTAAGGACCTACCACAGATTCAGCAAAGTTCATAAATACCTGTGTGTATCTGACCCTGTGCTTCTCCTAATTCTAATCATCCAACTATTTGTACAGCTCTCATTGTACTCAATTTTCACTCTTACTGTGTTTCAAATATGAAGCCCTTTGTCCTGTGCAAGAGTGTCAACTTCTAAAGCCTTGCTTGCCGTTGAAAGAATCACTGGTCTACTAGCAGCCTTGGCCTCCCCAGGTGTTTGTTAGAAATAGAATCTTGGACCAGACTTCAGAGCTACCGAACAGAATCTGCCTTTTAGTAGGATCCTCCTGTGATTTATATGCACATTGTTTGAAAGTCTCCATCCTAGAAGATAGAGACTAATTTTTCTAATTTATTTTTAAACTTTACATTCAAGAATCAAAGCCTACAAAAAGTGAATAGAATTTAAGAAAAAAAGAACTCTGCATTGAAGCTTTCAATGTACTATTTCTAAATTGGTTTTGATTCTGTAAAGCTTTTTATTAAGAACATATTTAAAAATAATTGTTTACATTCTTTTAAGAAACATATTTTCTTCATAGTAAAGCTTAACCAAGATAGAGGCAAAGAGAAATTCAATGTAGTTGGGAAGAAAGAAGAAAGATGATCAACTTTTGTTTCCAAAGATATTTTTAAAAAAATGCCTTTCACTTAACAAGTGATAGCAATTTGCAATGGCCTTTTATGTAGAGCAGTGATTCTCAACTGTCAACAGGTGTGCTGTGGCACACTGGTGAGCCCCGAGAGGAGGAGCTCAGGGGTGCTGTGAAAAATTTGAAAGATCATTAATGAAATTAGTTTTGAAACACATTCAAAACTATTCTTTTTTTTTACTCTTATTTTGTACCGGGGAAGTTTAACTATAGGTTCAGGTGTGCCATGAGATAAAAAAAGGTCGAAAAACATTGATGTGGAAGAAGCACATTGCCAAAGTTAAACTGAGTTAGCTGAGTGTTGGGCTTAGACTGTAGGTACGAACTTGGGTGAATATTTAAATCCCGGGATTGTCAGTTTCCTCCACCAGAAAGTGAGAACAAAAAGAACCACTACCTCAGAAGGTTTTAGCAATGTTTACATTAAATTATTCCTGCTGGTCTTAGCTCTGTCCCACGCATAGTAAAAGCTCCATAGGTGTCAATTAATTCAACTTTCTAGGAAAATTTGAGGCAGGTTTGAAAAGCAGACCCAATATGAATCTTTAATCTTGTCACTTACTGTAGCCAGTCTCCTGCACGGAGCTGTCACTGACTGACCTCTTTGGCTTTGCAAGCATTCTTATCTTTTTCTCATTTACAAGGCCCTAACCCTGGGGTATTTATGGTGGTCTGATGCTGACTGACTGGAGCTTCACAGACATTCCTCATTTCTCTAGTGCCAACCATGGAGGCCAGTGAACAACCAATACCACATGTCTAACAGAAAACTGGTTGAGTCCCACCAGTCTTAGCAGGTGAGGTAATGTGCAAACCAAACCGGTCTGTAATTGCTCCTGACACGTAGGTCCGAGAAGAGTCGGCAGAGGCCTCATGTTGAATTTGTAACCAGAGTCATGCAGGCTTGAAACAAATATTTTTCTTACTGTGGGATCAGGTTTAATTATATGTGTTACTATTTCTCCTTCTGAATACATGAATATATTTCAGGTCTATTCTGAGAAAGAATATTTTTGCTAAGCTTGCTAAGCAGTGGCTTTTTTTTTCATTCCATGTGGCAGCCATTTTGAAAATTCATAGCATGAGTTGTTTTTCATTGTATTTTGCCTGATCTGATTCAAGCTTATTTGAGTAATTTCTAAATTCTTTTACAGTTATTTTCTCAGGGCAGTATAGCATACCGCCATCTTTCAACAGCTAACTTTTCTCATCACTACCAGATTTATAAAATGATATAGAGTCAAATGAATAAAAGCAATTACATTACCTGCACTTTGATTGGTTCAAATGTATTAATGGGATGTGTTAGACCATACACAACTTTTTCCTTCTCTGCTTCAAATGTTCCTGGAAGATAAACATTAAATATATGATCTTTGGCTTTCTGTGAATGAAGGAACTAATTTAATTTTTTTTATTTTCGTATTTTTTACTTACCAAAAATTCTATCCCAAATAATAAGAACACCAGCATAATTTTTATCTATGCAGTAACGATTTCTGCCTATGAGACAAAATATTAAAAAATAATTTTTCAAAAAATAAAGTTATGCTCTTTGAAATAGCCTTTGTTTTTAGAACATATTCACAAAACTAAGATTTTAATAAAAAAATGATTTTTCTGGGAATGGCTTCTCATTGATAATACTAGATTTTATTTGTCAGAAAGGAATTTTTATTTAATTTATTTTTCAATTAATTTTGCTGAAAAGAGAAAAGGTTTCCTTAAAACTATATGTGTGCTTTTTCTTCTCACAATTTTTCAGTTAAAAAAAGCCTAGGATAAGTATAAATATTTTCCAGGACTATTATCAGGTGGGCAAAATCATCTGACACAAAGCCATTTTCATAATAAATTATTCAATGTTTCATGTAAATTAGTGTCTACTGCAATGAAAATTTAAAAAGAATACTTGTGTAGTTACACAAAGTACAGTTTCCACTGAATGCATACAGTTTTTGCACCATGTAAAGTAAAAAAAAAAAATCTTAAGCTGAACCATCATCATAAGTTGGGGATGTTCTGTGTTCCCTGGAGGTGCAAGAATGACTGCTGGGTTTCTCTGGGGAAACTGAGCATGTGTATCCCATCCCATCCTCCCCTCTTCCTGTGGAAATGTGAGCTTCTGCTCTGCTGCCTGCCTTGGGGGAAAGAGCTGCCTATCTTGGGAAGGCAGGGCTGCAGGGCATTTGAGCTGCCTGTGGAGTCTGTAAGTGACAAAAATAGACCAATAGTATTTATCCTTTTATTACTAACTTCCTTTCCTCAATGTTTTGTGTGTGAGATTTATTCACACCATTGCATGAAGCAAATGACTTGGACACTCGGTTTGCCATGTGCTTCTCTACTACACGAAAGGTCTGCCGTCTATTTATCTGTTCTACTACTGGTAAAGGTTTCAGTTACTTATGTATTTTTTTATTTATAAATAATGCTGATGGGAACGTTACTGTCTGGATCTTGTGAAGCGCAATGTAGACATTTCTGTTAACGACTTAAGTTGGTGTCATTAAACCTCAGGCGTTTGCCAGTCGGGATATTTTTCCTTCTCAGGTAAATGTAGCTTATGTTGAGTTTGTTCTGAGAAATTAGGTGGGAAAGTAAAATCTTGGTTATTAGATTCTCCTTGAATACCAGCAGTTTCCAAAAGCCAGGGCTCTCTGGCTTATAGATGAATGACTTTCAGCAGGGGATCAGGGAGTAGCATTCAGCTGACTCCTTCAAAACATAAAGTGTGTATCTCCTCAGCTTATTAACTCATTTCTCTAATTCCACTAAGCTGAGATCTAGGTACAACGGAAAATCCAAAGGGTAGATAGAGAATCTTCTCTGCTACACACACAACCCATGCTTTGAAGATGAGGCTTATACAAGAGAAAGTACCAAGGAAGAAAATGTATCTGTTTATATAATGTCTGCTGACTAGTTGGGGTAATTAAGATGAAATGAAGTAAAGCAAAATAATAATATAATTGTAAAAGAAATAAAGATAGAAAGAAAAAAACAAATAGAACTTTCTTACCATGATGAACCCTATGATGGCTAGGAGTATTAAGAATCAGTTCCAAAGGACCAAGGTTAGTGATAACCTGTTTAAAGCAAAAGAAATATTATACTCATAGCTATCATTAAGTGCATATATAATATATTAAATATAGATACCGATGTGAATTAGAAATCCACACGAATTAAGACATATTGCAAGTTTCTGAGTTGGCAACAGAGTGGGAAGAAGTTTCTCTGGTACCTGGAGCTCCATATAAAGCCAATAATAATCCCTTAACCCTGTTCTGAGAGGCAGTATCATAGCACAGTTAGGAGTTAGACTGCTTTGGTTCCTTCTCAGATCTTCCATAGGACTCTGTCACATTGGGGAAGTAATTTAAGCTTTTTCGCACTCCGTTTCCTCATCTTTAAACAGTATCTACATAACAATGTTGCTCTGAGGGTTAGGAGTGTTACTCTATTTAATACCACTGTTGCCAAGGGCCACTCCTCTCAGGTTTCATGTTGTTTTATGTTGTTTTCCTTCCACTATGGCTTTGATTGTTTATGTTCACAGAGCACGTAGCTACGGAAGGGGAAACACTGGGTTAAGTAAGTACGTCTTCTAGAGTTGGTTTCACCCTGTAATCAGCCATGCAGCAACCACTCCGGCTCCGGGCAGTGGGGCGATCCTCTTCATTCAAATAGAAGCCTAAGCAGCCTCTCAACCTACAGACGCACCATCTCCCGTTCCATCTTAAGGAACAATTTAAAGTGAAATACATAAAGGGGTCTTTTGTTGCCCTTAAAGTTACTTCAAAATCTTCAACTGTCTTCCTCAATATTTCTCAGGAAAGCATTTCCCTATTCCTGAGTCTGCAAGTTCTAAGAAAGATAGAAACAATGTATGTGTCATAAGTAAGTACCTGAGCTCGGGTGTAAGATATTTGGTACGCGATCTGAAAACTATGGCGCCATTTGGGAAAACTTTTATTCTCAAATACATTAATCATTCTTTGATCAACCACGGCAGATACTGGAAAGTTTTACTTTCTTTTTATTACAATCTAAAAGGTTGTGTTAGTGCCTAGCAGTGACAAAATCAATACGTTGTTGTAACAATTTAAGAAATTATTTGCCTCTAATGGTAATTCCACTAGCAGAGTACATACAGAATAAAAGAGTGGCTTAAATGACGATGCTTAGTGGAAAAAATGCCCACCGGGTGTGACTTTGGTAACAAGTCAGTGCAGAGGGGGGGAAATAAGGAGATGAGCCTGGTTAATACTGGTTTTGGGGGAGTTAAACTGGTGTTGTCATTGTGTGGGAAAATTGTTTTTTAGAGTGGTGTAACTGCAGTGTACACGGCAGGAGGTTTTGCTACAAAACACTTTGGCAATGAAAATAAAAGAGGATAGCTAATGCAATTGAATCAAAATCTTGATTTTTGTATCAAAATGATGAAGAAACATAAATTCATTGTTATTCTCTATACTTCTTGAATACCTGAATATTTTAATCTATAAACATTTAACTAAAATAAATTTTTATGAATATACAGTAATGTTCACTAAGCCAGTTGAAAATATATAGAGATCTCCGAAATCCCAAACATACTGCAAAATCACAAGTCCTTATCTAGCAGGCTTTAATTACATTTTGACTGTCTCTAACATTATCAGGTATATATTAACCAGTGTGATGTAAGCATTCCTAATTCTATATGAAATCAGTACATTGTACCCCATAAACACATTAATGTATACATGATCGATGTGTGTATGATTTAATTAAAAAAAGAAGAAAAAAACATTTGGTGTACACCTGCTCCGTAAATGCAAACAGCTAGGGCGGCCCCGCCATCCTCACTTTGTGACATCCTGTACCCTCTTGAAATAAAAGCTATAACACAGTTGCCACATTAGCAAGGCTGTGTCCTTCCAAGGACAGGGGTCATGGTCATCTCTCTATTAGAAACTCTGTTCACACACCTGACAGTCCTTGTATGCATCCCTGCTGCCCAGCTTCTAAGGGATTCTCAGTTACTAATAGGGGTGGGCAGAAATGTCTACATGCAAAACATGTGCAAGGTCATGTATCGTATGTTAATTTAGGTTTCCCTACCTCCACTGCTTTCTCTCTTTTTCTCTCTCCCTGGCTCCCTCTATCCTAACTAGAGGTCCTATCCACCATTTTTAAAATTATTTCCATGAAAAATGTATTCTGAGCTCCAAAAAGCAAAACTTCCAATTAATTCTTACAACAGATCTCATGTGTACACCAAAAACTATCTGTATTTTTAAACATGGTGAATAGGATTGTTGGTTTTTTTCCTCATGGATTAATTTAAGTTCTATATAGATCCTAGTTATTAAGCTCTTGTTTGATTCAAAATATGCAAATATCCTTTCCCATTGGGTAGGTTGTCTGTTTGCTTTAGTTGTTGTCTCCTTGGCTGTACAGAAGATTTTCACTTTAATTAAATCCCATTTATTTATTATTGCTGTTGTTGCTATTGTCCTGGTAGTCTTCTTCATAAAATCTTTCCCCGGGCCAATATCTTCCAGTGTTTTTCCTATGCTTTCTTTGAGGATCCCATACATCAATGGGGAAGAGAGATGAACAGAACCTTATCTAAAGAAGACAGACGAACGGCCGGCAAACATGAAAAAATGCTCATCATTCCTAATTATTAGAGAAATGCAATTTAAAACAACCCTGAGATATCATCTACCCCCAGAGAAGGGCCCATATCACAAAATCTCAAAACTACAGATACTGCCGGATGTGGTGAGAAAGGAATACTTTTACATTGCTGGTTCAACTGCAAACTAATACAACCTTTTTGGAATGAAGTATGGAGAAATTTCAGAGAATTCAACCTAGACCTCCCATTTGATCCTGCAATCCCATTACTGAGCATCTATCCAGAAAGGAAAAAAAAAAAAAAAAAACTTTCATTATAAAGACACTTGCACTAGACTGTTTATCACAGATCAATTTACAATCGCTAAAATGTGGAAACAACCAAAATGCCCTACAACCCAGGAGTGTTGTAACCCAGCCCTCTTTCCCCTGCCCACTCCTGTTCCCCAGCCCTCACCTGTTCCCCCCGCCCTCTCCAGCCCATTTCCCTCCTCCTCTCTTCTCCCCCCAGAGTCGACTCCAGGAACAAGGCAAGTCCCTCCTCCCCCCAGGGTGGCCAAGAACATGTTCCCAGACCCCCTTCTTCCTCCTAGAGTTGCCAAGAACAAGCTTCAGGTACAAGGAAAAAAGTCCCAAGTTTCACAAAACCCCCAAGTT
>CAUYQV010127975.1:0-38590 GCA_963574575.1 Galagoides demidoff
TTGAGATGGAGCCTCAAGCTATCCCCCTGGGTAGAGTGCCATGGCATCACAGCTCATAGCAACCTCCAACTCCTGGGCTCAAGCAAGTCTCCTGCCTCCGCCTCCCAAGTAGCTGGGACCACAGGCACCCACCACAACGCCTGGCTGTTTTTTGGTTGCAGCCATCATTGTTGTTTGGCGGGCCCAGGCTGGGGATTCGAACCCGCCACCTTAGGTGTACGTGGCTGGTGTCTTAGCTGATTGAGCCACAGGCGCCGAGCCATAGTCATATTATTTTTGCATTTATCTTTCTGGAAGAGTCTAGCACATTTGGGGCTCAATCAATCTAAGCAACAGAAGTCTTTGACAAAGGTATTCAGACAGGTTAGAACCTCAACTGCAACTCTTCTTTCAGAAATAGGATAATTTATTTAATCGTTCTGCTCCTACTGGGTTCTAGGTAATAGGAGAAACATGGAGAACTTGAGTGCTGGCAATTTCTCCCCTAAGCCGCAAAACAATCTGGTAAGAAAAAGGGAAAATTGATTTCATCAGTCTAACATGCGAAAACTGATCTGGGAAGGTTTATTGATCAACTTCAGTGTAGGAAACGTGTTTCTTCTTCCTTTCTTCTTTACTCTCTTGATGCTCAGGTGTCCCCTTAGATGACAAGGGCCCACTGCTTCATGAAAACCTGGGCATTTTCCTCTGCTTTTGTTTATTTAGTAATTATGTTACAATATTTAATACACTATTATGCCAAGGCGATTATACCGTAATTGTGAAGTTAGAGATGAGGAAGGATTTGAGTTGTGGGAATTAATTCCTTGACCATTTTCAATAAGTTCTAAAGACATTTGAGAATTTGTAACCCGTTGGATGTTCTGCAGTGTCTGTGTATCCCTGTCCCACCTATTCCCAGTTAACATGTAAATTTATAACTTTGTCAGATTTCTAAATACTTTATTTACATTTCATTTGAATCTCACAGCTTTTCAATTTTGACAGGATGGATAAAACTCTTCCTCTAGGTTGTAGTTGACGACGCTGAAATTGGTGAATATTAAGTGATTATTTATGGAAGTGGGTGAGATATTCAATTTAGTGGTGATAAGTCTTTTTCAGATGTAACATTCAGAAAATATTACTATAATATTTATATATATGTCAGGGAATTCTCTAATCTAGAGGTTGGCAAATGTTTTCTGTAAAGGGGCAAATGATAAATAGAAGGTTCCTTTCGCAATTACCCTGTTATTATAGCACAAAACCAGCCCTACACAACATAAACAACTAAGTATAGCTATCTAATACAGAAAAACAGGCTTTATTCATGGACACTGGAATTTTTACCCTTCTAATAATTTTCATGGGCCAAAAACCACTATTGTTTTGAATTAATTTTTTAACCATTTAAAATACCAAAAACTGTCCTTAGCTCACAGATCGTATAAAAACAGGTAGCGGGACAAATTTAGCCCACAGGCTACACTTTGACCTTGATCTAAATCTCAAAGCTCTAAAATAGAATAAATCAGATCAAAAACTCCCTGACCTTTTCGAGCTTACGTTCTACTGGGGGTGAGTAGGGAAGAAATGGGGAAACCATGAAAGAGATATTCAGCAAAATAGCAAAAAGTGAGAACTTAAGCAGAGAATGGGGAGCTGCAGATTCATCCTAGCACAGGCGTGGATTTGCACAGGACTGAGGGAGGCACTTGTTTCCACTGGGGCTGCAGGATTGCAGGGTGCAGAGAGGAGCGAGGCTGCTGCAGGATTGCAGAGCAGGGCTGGCTCACATGCTGGGCAGCTTCTCCCTTCCTGTGCTTTGCTGTGCTTTGCTGTACTCTAACCAGCTGCCATTACCCTGAATTTTCATTCAAGTCTACTACACATAGTGGCTATTTGAGTGGTGTGTTGTAGACATGAAGATAAAGGGGCTCCATTCCACATGTAGGTCAACGCACAGCAGCTAAGGGGTAGGTGTGAGCTGCCTGAAGCGAGCTTTATGACAGGATTCAACAGAAGCTAAAAACCAGTACCCAACAAATCCAGGAATAAAGTTTTCCTTATTTCTCGCCAACTCAAAAATTAGATAGCAGAATGGTGACGCAGATTCTCATGACATGTGAGGGGAAGGGAATTAATTTTACATGAATCCTAAAGGACAGGAGACCGCTGCTAATAGCTGACGTGCATAGGAAAGTCTTTTACGTGAGGATTTTCGGTTTCTTGCTCTTGTTTCACCCTTTCAAAATTCAAAGAGCTGCCTGGGAAAAAAATGTTTCCTTTGTACTTTACAGAAAATACTTTCATTTTTCTCTGGGACTCAAATATTTTTACTGGAATGTATGCTCCGTAAAGCAAGGTAGTTTTATTTTGTTTTGTTTGTTGCCTGTTTTGTTCACTTCTGGATCCCCAATGCATCATAGAAAACACTTAAATATTCTTAAATTAACAAAAGAATAAATGAATGGGAAAACAAACAAATAAATAGATTAAAGGCAACCATGATGGAAAATGCCTTAATTGCTAATTTTTGAGTTGAAAGAAGGGGAATGTTCAAGTTTATAACATATACATATTTATATTTTTTTCTTTCTCCATGAGATTTATTCTGTGCCAAAGAAAGAGATAAGTTTTTGAGATTCTGTAGAGGCCTGCCATTCTCCAAGGAAGCTGCATCTCCTGGTACACAGAAGGTACCACGAGAGTATATCCCTTTGTTGTGATACAGTCTTATGTCTACAGCTATTGCTTCTCTGAGACATTTCTGGTAAAATTACAAAAATATCAAAGAATTGATGAAAATATGAGGACTTGACATTTCCAAGATCCCATTTTCTGTTACTACCGCTGTATTTTGTCTAACCAAACCAATTGGTTTCTCCACTCTGATTCATGGTGGTCTTGTGGGCTGTGGGGACTACAAGGCAATAGAAAAGATACTGTTTAATTTTACCTCTTTTCTCACGTAGGTATAGTCAGGGACACAGGGAGTGACTTGGATCCTTTTGCAAAGTTCCTTCTTTTCCTATCTCCCACTCTGAGCTCACTGGAGACAGGTCCCACACATAATCCTTTTCACATCCCAGAATTTAGAAAAGAGCTTGACACAGGTCCCTTATCAAAAATATGTACTGTTGGAAATTAAATTAATATTTCAGTCCCCTACTTTAAAACTTTACCATTGGCTTGATCATGAAGTTCTAAGTAAATGTCTTCATTGAAGAACCTTCTGATTTAAAACTCTTAATTAATACAAGCATTAATGAAAGTCCTCAAAGCTTTACAAATGGGAATACTTGAAATGATGCAAAAATGACCCTACAGAGTTAAAATTTATGTGTGGAAATACATATTGATCTATTTATCTATCCACACACACAGAACAAATATTTAATAGGTACATCTCTGGTATAGTGTGGGGCAGGCCCTAGAGTCCAATCCACTGACAAACCCCTGGTCTCTGTTCTAAAGAACTCTCTGCTCATGGCTAGAGAAAGAAATTATAGAATCAAGTATCATAACATAGATTTTGATATATGTTATAAAGAAAAATAAGAGGCATATGTAAGAAAGTATAACATACAGAGACAGGAGAATGACTAGGGAATCATCTCCCTCAGAAAGTCTCATGTAAGTGAAACTTGAAAGAAAGACCAGTAAGAGCTACCTAGTTACTTACCTAACTGTACTGTGGTTCTGTCACAGAAACGTTTCACCTTGGAGCCTATAAAATACACACAGACTATTCTGCCACTCTTTTTTTTTTAATTTACCTTAAATAAATCTCCAATTATACTTTTTTGATTGTCAAAATGTGCTCTCAGCCTGTGCCTTGATTTCCTACCCTGTGAAATGGTATTAATTTTAGTAACTCATTCTTATAGGTTTAATAAGGATTATGAATTTAAAAGGGATTAAGAATTAACACACACTGAGAACTTAGAACTGTTGAACATTGTATTCAATAAATTCTAGAAGCTCTTGCTATTACATTGTTTATTAATGAATAAAAATCTCAGGCATATTTCTTTTGCACATTGACCAAACTTACTCTGAGAATGAGGATGTCCAGGCTTCCTCAGGTGAGTGATGCTCACGTTTGGACAATTTCTCTTCTGATGGTATTACTGCTCGAATTCTCTCTCTCATGGTCAAATCAAGAGTTAAAGAATGTGTGAAGAGCATTTGGACGATCATTTTCACTGAACCTGACCCCGAGGACAGCAGTAGTTGACAAGCTCAGAGTGCCCAGAGGTAATAACAATGGAATTGTGTGTGGGGAATGAGGGTAGAATGAGCCAGAATGGTCTGTGGTCAGTAGGTCTGAAGCCACACACACACTGAGGGAGTGTCGCCAATCAGGGTATGAAGCTGCCTGGACTTGTAGAGGTATAAACAGAGCACAAATTAAAGATAGAAATAGCTCTAAAAGGATCCCCACGATGTGGGTCAATGCTAGCCATTTGCCATGCACCACTTAAATGTAAAAAGCTTAAAAAGAAGCTGGGTGCAGGTCTTTGGAAAGAAATAAAAAGCAGCTAGACAGAAAGCAAAGAAGGCATTGGAGAAACCATTTTAGGGTCTCTAAATGCACAGAACAAAGCCCGGAAGATTCTGCAGATTCACAGAACCAAAATAATCCGGGATGTCTTGAGGGGGTATGTTACAAGGAAATGAAATAGACAGAGACAAGACTAAAAGAGGCAGCGTGGGTCAAATAATGAGGATTCTTGTATGTCGGTCGTAGTAAGGATTCTATTAGGTCAAACACCAGGAAAACATCCTATAGAGAATTCTATTGTCAGATTTTCCTCAGAGTGACTACAAATTTCTCATTCAAAAGGACAGAAAAAGTTGAGGTGTATTTTTGCTTGACTCTTAGGAAATACTCATGGGGGCAGCTAACGGAAATGGCGCCATAGCTGAAACATCACGCAGGGCGCACACACAGTCACAGGCTAACCATTAGATGATATCTCTAACAATGGCTAGGAACACTGGGGATTAGCTAATTAGAATACATGTCACAGGATGTTTGGGGCTTCAGGTTGCACTTTGCATTTTTCAAAGGTACAATTATGTCAGATAATATACCCTGTGCTGGAGAGTTTACATAAACACTGTGTCTTAGTTTAGAGTTACCTCTATTGCATGGATTAGCTGATGTGGGGCGGGGGATATAAGCTATTAAAAGCAGTTTGAATTAGATGTGGTCTACTTGCTTAAAATATGCAATACCTAGTCACTTATCAAGCAGAAGAGTGAATTATAGTTTATTTATTTTCTATGCAAAAAGTGTGCCCGGATAAGGTATACAATTTAAGTGGTCTGTGGTACAGCTTGTTACCAATTCTGCAAGAAGCTTAACAGCCAGCAAGTCACTTTAAACACACATTGCAATTCCAGATAAAGTCTTTATTCATAGACCCACCCAAGATGGAGGGGCTGTGACCAGGGAATGGAGCAATGGGAATGTCCTCCCCTTTCCCCCAAGGTCCTTTAATTTCATTTTGTGATCATAAACATGATAGCGCTGCTTTCACTGAGCAGTCTTTAGAATAGAATATAGAGGATATTTTTAAGCTTGGGATTCAGTTAAGGTTCAGTTGCAGAAGCTAAGGCAGTATAAGTATTGTGGGATAAGCCCTGTATCTCAGGAATTAGATCTTACACAGCACAGGAGAAGGTGGAAAACTAAAGTTATGAGAAAGATTAGCAAGGTCCCTGGGCAGTGCAGGCTGGGGTGATGAGCCCCGCTATTCAGGGAGCAGCCCCTGGAGTGCAGTTGTGAAAGGCAGGTGAGAAAGGGGATGCCTGGTCTTCATCTTCACAGCACCAACCTCAGCAGATTCACAGCTAAGCGCCCCCTAGGGGCCTCAGGGTGCTGTGACCAACATGGCTAATGTCAGTAAGGAACCCTGGATGAGGAGCTGGTAAAGGCAAGAATGTCTGCTACTCACCTTTTCTAAACAACCACAACCTTCGAAGATTGATTTTCAATTAAAGGATTATTTTTAGAGCATGTTTAGGTTTACAGAAAATGAGTAGAAAAAAGTATAGAGTTTCCACCCAGTCCCTCTTCCCCACTGCTTTCTGTCCCCAGTTCTTCCTATCACCAACACCTTGCTTAGAGTGACACATTTGTGGCAATTGATGAGCCAGTATTAATCATTTGTCATAAAGTCCATATTGGGTATCAGGCATCAGGCATCACTCCTTATGCCACATGGTTCTATGCATTCTGTCTCTCTTGTTTTTTTTTTTTTTTTAGACAGTCTCACTTTCTTGCCCTCTGTAGAGTGCTGTAACATCATAGCTCACAGCAGCATCAAACTCTTGGGCACAAGTAATCCTCTTGCCTCAGCTTCCCCTGTAGCTAGGGCTATAGGTGCCTGCCACAGTGCCAGACTATTATAGTAGACATGGAGTCTCTCTCTTGCTCAGGCTGATCTCAAACTCACAAGCTCAAGGGATCCACCTGCCTTGGCCTCCCAGAATGCTGAGTTTACAGGCATGACCCACTGAGGTGGGACTGGTACTATGGATTTTGACAAATGTGTAATGTAGTGTATCCACTATTAAAATATTATATAGGGTGCCACCTGTGGCTCAGTGCGTAGGGCACTGGCCCCATCTACTGAGGATGGTGGGTTCAAACCTGGCCCCAGCCAAACTGCAACAAAAAATAGCTGGATATTGTGGCAGGCATCTGTAGTCTCAGCTACTCGGGAGGCTGAGGCAAGAGAATTGCCTAAGCCCAGGAGTTGGAGGTTGCTGTGAGCTATGACAGCACTGCACTCTACCAAGTGCAATAGAGTGAGACTGTGTCTCTAAAAAAAAAAAAAAAGAAAAGAAAAGAAAGAAAGAAAGGAAAGAAAAAAAATTAAATAGAAGAGTTTCATCACCTTCCATTTCCCCTGGTGCTCCAAGTATGTAGCCCCTCCTCCCCAGACCTCCTGGAAGCCGGTGATTTTTCACTCTCTCTGCAGATTCCCCTTAGCCAGGATTTGATATGGTGGAATTATACAGGCTTTCAACAGGCTTCCTTCATTTAGCAGTATGAGTCCGTTTATGGGCTTGATAGCTCACCTGCTTTTTATTGCTGGATAATATTCCCTCGCTGGATGTGCCATGGTTTGTTCATTCAACTGTGGGAGAGCTTCTGGTTGCTTCCGATTGCAAAGGTTGTTCTGACAATTGTTCTAATATAACCTTTAGATTTTAAAGTCTGGTATTTCATTTCTGCTGCTCAAAATACACATAATTATTTTTTCCCATGTCAACTATTATTATTGGTCAATAGAGAAAAGTAAATGTTTGGAAATAAAAATATAGCTTATCTGAGTAAACACAATAAAAATCTACCACGATTTGCTTTTATCAGCTTGTGACCTATATGCATCTGTTAACCGATATTACTTCCAAGTAAAAATACTAGTAAAATTATGCTTCTACCCAAATATCCCTCATGTAAATAAAAACATACTAACCAATCCTTTCTCCAAAAGAGAATATCAAGTCTTAAATGGTAGTCATAATTATTATAGTACCTGTTTCTGCAATTGGTCACGTGTTTATTGCTAGTGGTTCTAACTTTCTATCTCTACTGTTATATATTTTCTTTGGTCTTAGCAAAAGCCTTAGTGGTTCATGGTTTCTTAATTAGTAGGGCCATCTAAACACTTGCTCCTGAAGCGTCTCACCAATTAGCAGTCCTATGTGTACTGGACTATGGGGTTTCATTAACTTACATCACAGGACCTCAAAATATCAAGTGGCATCCAGACAGATTTCCTGCATTCCAGATAGACTCCACCTTATCCTTCTTTTGTATAGCAGCTCAACACAAAATCAATCTTCCCAGGCAAGGTAATAACACTATTCTTGCCTGTCTGATTCATGGACCTGAGGAGCACAAAGTGGTCAAGTGACACCCTCACTTTCCAATTTAATAGATTATTGCTACGTCCCCTGGCAAGAACTATCTTTTTTAAGGAACAAAGATCTTCAAATCTGAAGAACCCTAAGTTCTAGGGATGAAAAACAAAAATTTCACTAGTAGATAATCTGAGTTAATAGTGAAGGGAGCCACCCATTCCTCTCTGTGATTTCAGACATATCTCCATCCTAGAGAATATCGCATTATCCCATAAGTCATTGCCACTTGGCTGGAACTGTAATTGAACCTCCAGGAAGGGCATTCAATTTTTTCTTGCAGGCCCTCGACTTTTGAGTAATGGATGACATCAAAAAACAAGTGAATTCCATGAGCAAAAGCCCATCATTGCACTTCACATTCTGTAAAATGAATTTCTTGGCCATAAAGAATTCTACATGGAGCACCTCGATAACAAATAGGGCATCTGTAAGTTGAAAGATGATGGTTTAGGCAAAGCATTTTGAGCAGAGTAAGTGCCCATTCCAACAAGAATAACCTACTGCTCAATTCCTGATAGATGTGGCCGAATATAATCAATCTCCCTTCAGGCTAATTGATGCCCCTGGTGAGTGGTGTTGGTCTGGGTCATTAGCAGCTCAGCCACCCATCTGTGGCTGTACCCAGATCAGCTGTGATGCACGGAAGACTGTGTTGCTGATCTCATGCATAAACTCCATTTCTGTTCCTGGTTCCATTTTGTCCATAGCCTATTAGTTCAGGACAGGTGGGTCTAGGAAAAGCAGCTGATGGATATCCATAGATGGATCAGCTTGTCCAATGAAGATTAATATTATTCTGAGACCATCCCCTGGCATATTAATATTTTTATATATTTTTTTCTTTCTTTCAGAAAAGTTGATGTAAGCATGTCTTTCCCATATCTTTGTATCACCCGTTTTCTAATTGTTTTTTCTCTAAGTCCATCTGCTTCAGCCAAACCATTATCCCATAATACTTATACTGCCATACTGTGAATCAGTATGGACCCATACCCAAATCAGCACCTTGCTTTCTGGATTTGAGCTATTCCACTCATCCAAATTAAGCAACACTTTAAGTCGCTGCCTACTAATTATTGTCTGGGATGCAGTAATCAACTAGTCAAACCAATGAACACTACTGGTCAAATCATTAGTTACCATTCTTATCTTCTCTGACGCTGCAGTAACCTGCCACACCCCTCGCTGAATGTTAAGGGCACCATTTGGCCTCTCCAGCATCTTATCCTTTCCACAGAATTTAGAGTTTCAAGGTTAAAGGCACCATTTTCTACTGTTACAACTACCTTGCTGACAACAACTATTAACCTCTTAAAAACAAAACAAAAAACCAAAACATGTTCTCCTCATCAATGTGCCAAAAGAACAATATGAATATTTTTATATTTTTGTAGGTCGTGTCTTTCTGAACAATAAAAATTGGCATGCTATGAAAACAGAGAATGTTTCCTTATTTCCCCAGAGTCATTTGCTTTTCTCCTTGTAAAGGTGATAGACACGGAGGCACTAGTTTCATTTGCAATATAGCCAAGTGCTCTCATTCCGAAGATAATGCAACCTTTCTTATATCCCCCAGAGATACACACTTACACTCTGAAGTGAGGACCATTCTCTACTCGCTCCAGAAAGGACTTATTTACATTACCTAGCAAAAGTTTCTCTCCCTCTTTCTGGAGGAATAAATGCATGGTGACTCCTATAGAAGTCTCGAGTTTCATAATTTCAAGGATCCTCTTGTGTAGGACTGCCAGGCATCCTCAAACTATGGCCTGCGGGCCACATGCAGCCTGCCTAGGACATTTATCCAGCCTGCGGGTGTTTTTGCCACTGCTGCCTGTCCTGCTTAGCAGCCAACTCATCCCGAGGCCCGCCGTCCAGCCCTCCAACAGTCTGAGGGACAGTCAACTGGCCCCCTGTTTAAAAAGTTTGAGGACCCCTCAGGGTGAGGTCTGTCCTCATCACAAGACTTCAAGAAAGGTCTTAGACAAGGAGAACCAGAACAAGATAAATATCCTGTAAGCAAATAATGGACTGACTCTGACCTAGAATCTTCCTTTATACTGCCAAGATGAAATAAGTACAGATCAAAAAAAAAAATTTATCACAATATATCCCTCAAAGCCTTGGTGGAGAACTTCAAAAGACAGATTGGTGAAGTAGGCTAGCTGTGTCTTACCTGGATCTATAGTCAAGATAGGTGTAAACACATCTTACCTCATTAAACTTCCCTGGTTTCTAATCCCTGCAAACCTTTGAATACCTTCCCATACAATTATCAAGAAAGCTTGGCTTTTGAACTTCATTGTGTGTGGACCAACAATGGGTTCAGATTTTAATAAAATAAGTACGCAATCTCTGAGAACACACCTACTCATTCAAACAAACACACTGAATCTAGTAGCTCTGCTTAGCACAACCCTGTTATCAATTTCCCATTGAGTTATCTTTATCCAACACATTTAGAACTCATTCTCATGTATGATCCCTCTTTTCTTTCAAGATAATTTGGCATAATAATGCAATTTTTTTTGATGTGACTGTTTCTCATTGTTTGAACCTCACCCTTTGGGTAATGCAATCTTCTTAAAGGTGTAGAAGGAATGAGAGGTGATAGGAGCAGGAGCTGAAGAGTGTTAACAATGCCCTGCAGATTACTGTCTCAGAAGAGGCCATTTCTGGGTTTTTTAGGCAAAAAAGAAATAAACCTTCTAAAACAACAAGGTATTTATTTCCATAGGCAAAGAGGCTCGGTAAAATTTAAGGTTAAAATACTCTTAGAATCTGTCCACACATTCCCAATGCATTTTCACATTTTTTTTCCAAATAATGACCTCACTTTTATAAAAGAGACCCCGAGAGGCTGTAAACATAATCTGTGTTGTAACTCAGCTGCCGTTCACCCAATGAATGAGACTTTGAATTTCATTTTCAGAAATTCTCAGTCCTGTAGCTATAAGGAAGTATATTTTTTCAGGGCATCCCCAATTTTTTTGGTCCTTAATCTAGAAATTAAAAAATTTCTATTTAAATATCTGAGCTAAACACATTACTACTATAGGTTCTCAGCTTACTGAGAACTGCTATCTTCATTATTGCTACTTATTCTGCTTACTATTTTTTATGGTAGTGGGTCCTTGGTCAACCAAAACTTGCCTTCTCCAGACACTCAGTCATTTCAGAGAATATGATTTATGAAACCATCTATCACAGTGTGCAGTGAACTACCAATGTCCTTTTTATCACTGGCAAAAAGGATATTAGGGCCTTTAAATACAACCAATTTCATATTCTCATCTTTAAATTATGTTTCCCTGGAAACACTTCTGGTATTAATAACTGAATCACTTAGGGTCCACTCAAAGAAGTAGAAGAGTGTAGTGCTATAAAGAATTTAATATGGAAATTAAACATTACACAATTACAAAAAGAGCTGGCAAAAGTAAAGATCATAACATAGTTTTAAAATATCACTAAACAGCTCAGGAATGAATGAACTAATTGGAGATTGCAGAAAGCTGTGCATACCCAGTTTCTGCAGTGGAAATTCAAATGCGTTAAGGTAGAAACCTATGTTGCTACTGTTTACTGAGTGTAGAAAGACACATCTGGTGGCTTCTTCTCAGCAAGCGAGCCTGACATTTTGAGAAGGAAAGCTGTACTTATAGCAGAAGGATTTAGATGTTCCCAGAACCTCTGTTTCTGTCTCTCACCACCCCTAAACCCCCTGCACTGTGAAAATACAGACAGTGCTGCTGGACATTAGGTGAATGGGGGTTGGAGGGTGGCATACCAGAGGGGAGGAAAGATGGGGAATGCACAGAACAAACTTCTTGATTTACTCAGCCAAACATTGATCAGAGCATTCATGTAAGAAAACTACCTAAGGCCATGGGAAATATCTCAGAATGAAATCATGACCATGGTGGCCCAGCATTCACCCAGGCTTAGAATAATGTCTGTTCCCATGAACCAGATAGAGAAAATTCATAATTCAAAGATGTTGGGTAGCACCCTCATCAGATTCTTCCCAAAGCAATATGAGATAGTAACCTTAGAATATACACAGCTCTACTATTGTCTAAAAAATTATTACAATGAAAACCTAACAAGACGAAACTTCTTTCTGGTAACTGGCTATATCCAAGAACAAAGATCAGGAATATTTTTAGGAATATGAAAATATGAATCACCCATCAAGATAAAGCCCACAAAGTCTGACATCTCATAAAATTCTACTAGGCTTAAAATAAAAAGGTGAAGAATTCAACTCATATAAAAAAGTTCGCAATTAAAATATACTTAAACATGGCAGTAATACTAGAATTATCAGCTAAGGACATCAAAATAGTCTAAAATATTTAGACTTGTTATAGTTATATTACATCTCTATTCTATATATTGAAAAAGTTATATAGAGCTAGGAAATTATGTACATATATACTTTCCCCGTACACAATTATACAGAAGGCGCCAAAAATTACATACACATTTTAAGCAAAGAAAATGCTGTTTTAAAATTTAATACTCAAGTCACATTTCAGTTCTGCAATTATGAGGGGTGCTCAAATGTGACTCGTATTCATCTTTTGTTATATTCTAAGTATTACAGTTTTAATATATATTTTTTATTTCTTAAAATGTGCATCCATTTTTTGACACCCTCTGTGCACACACACAGACACACATGTATGATCCAAATCAAACATCTAGAGAAGGCAACTAAAATGTCAGAGGTTAAATACGTGCTTGTTAGGAGTAATGGAAGATTAGACCTTGAAGGAGAAAATATTAGTGAACTTGAAAACAGCAATAGAGACTATCTGAAATGAAGCCTAGCGAAACAAATGCATTCTAGTGAATGATAATATCAGCAGCCAACTGCGAAAAACTTCAGGAAACCTATGTCCATGCCATTGGACTCGGTGAAGAAGAGGGGCAGAAAATGCCTGAAGAAAAAATGAACAAACTATTTCATTTGATGAACAAAGGAAGTGTTATCTCTTATCAATACAGATGCAAAAGTTTGAAGCAAGAAGAATGTGTTTCAACTCCATCTGGGTAAACACAAAAGATGTAAAGCAGGAGACCAATATATAAACACCTGCATGCCCACATGAAAGAAAACCACAGGTATAGTCTAGCCAGGGGAAAGGGAGAGGAAAAAGAGAGGGGGAATAAGGGCAGATGATTGGCAGGTTCTCACCTAATGTGCACAATGTGAGGGTGTTCAGCATGCGCCCTGGGTGAAGAGCTAAACTACAACTTAACCTTAGAAATGAAAACAATATAACCTAAGCATTTACAGCCTCATATTAATCTGAAATTTTAAAAAAAGCTTGAAGTAAAATTTTAGCAAATGCAGTCTACCAATATATGAAAAATATAATGTCTCATAACCATGCACATTTTACACTAGGCTATGTGTGTTTAACATTCCAAACCGAATTATTTAATTGACCATATTAAGCTTAGCAAACTATAAAAAAGAAAAAAGAATAAACATGTGATCATCTCAGAAAAAAAACAACACAACACTGGATAAAATCCAAGATCAATGCCTGATAAAAACGCTCTGCAAAGTAGAAACGGAACAGACCTTCTTCAGTCTGAAAGAGAATCTACAATAAACCCTCAGCTAACAATGTGAAATATAATATTAAATAAGCAAGTCAAGGTTGACCTGAACAGAGTCTAGTGGATGTTGTGTGTATCTGATGGAAACATTTGTGATGAGACATTCTGTGTGGCAGCTTCTCTGTGGCACTTTCAAGACAGTAGACACAAAAATAGCTTAGTAATTATCATCACCCACCATAGATTCCATTTGTATTAACTTACTTTTATATCATATTGCTGTTACTTCTCTTTTCTATAGAAAAACATATAAACATAAATGAGTTTCAGTGACTTGTGAAAAAGTAGACAGTAGTTCTTTCTTAGATAAATATTTTTGAGCAGTTACTACGTATAGCTGATACTAGGAACAGGGTCCAATATTGGTGATGGTACAGCACCTGCCTCCCGGGAGTTTCCTGTCTAACACAAATAAGACTGTGAAAGTGAAAGTTGGAGGCATAAAAGGTAGAGACCAGTGGGAAGTACGTGTACGTAGCCCTGCTTGGTAGATATACCTGTTCCCCTTTGGAATGAAAACAGAATGGCTTAACAAAGTTAGACGACTTTCTCATAGTGCCCAGCTGACAGTGGAAACTTAAACAGAATTTGCTTCTGAATATCCGAAAGATCATGCACTTTATTTTGTTCCTTCCTCTCACTAGAAACGAAGTTTACTGCTAAAATTCTAGGATTGCTGTCTTGATGCATGTGCAGTAGTGAGCCTATCTGCCTCTTCCTCTGGGCAGTTAGATTACACTGCCTGGGGACTAAGTGGCTTGACTGTTTTCTTTGATGCCACAGACTATATGCTTCACGCTATGTGTGCAAATTCCCCTGGCGCCCAGCAGAGGGCCGAGCACAGGGGTGGGGGGGGACGATGAGCACGTCCTGAGGATTTGTGATGGAGAGGTCCATACACAGATGAAGATGTGGATCATGGGCAATATTCCCATGACACCAGGACACACTCTTTTCAACCTCCTTGATTTCATTTTTTTTCTTTCAAAAATATGTAGCTAATGCCACTGGATTTATATTCAAATGATGTCTATAATGTACCTACCTCAGCCTCTGTACTTCACATGATACACTTTGAGGTTGAGCACTTAATTTTCATTAATGCTTGGTCTATATCCATTATCGCTTAGAATTCCAATTTGCCCAACCTGTAAAGCAAAAGAGGGAGATCTTGTAGCCAGGGCTATTAACAAATTGAGGAAATAAATATTAACAAATTGCCTAACACCTAGAAACTAGTTGTAACATTCTAGTTTTCTCAATCACCTGCTTTACAGAGGATTTGAAGAGCCCAGACTGAATGAAAATGTTTATAAATCACCTTATCACGTGTAGAATGCTCTCTCAATTATCTTTCTAAATTAGTGAACAGCTCAGCTCAGCCAAAGTGGAGTAGTGTGAGAAAATTCCAGAATCAAAGTTGCTTTGTCACGTTTTGGGACTGTAAGATCCATAGGTTAGTGCTATCTGGCTCTTGAGAAGAAGCTCTCTAAAAAGATTCTAAACACTTCCTTGAATAGCTCTGGACCCAAAATACTTCTATAACAGTTGGTTGGCTCCTCTGAAACTAATCCCAGTGGGAAACGGAAGACAGGAAGCAATTCCACAGTGTCTATGAAAATATCATTTAACCTTAAAATATATCTGCTACGCTAACATCCATTTGGAAAGAATGTTTCTCTTTTTGTGAGGACGGAGACACTTCCCAAGCCATTTCATTAAGGTGGACCATTAGATCCTATACAAAAACTGATGCTCACTCCATTTTTTATTACTGACAGAAAAGATCCCTCAAACAGTTTAGAATTTGGCACTAAGTTTATTTTTTAATATTAAGTTTTGGTTGTTTTAATAAGGACTCAAATAAGGTTAATACGTTGCTTTTTTTTTGTTATATGTCATAGGAACATTTTAATCTATAGATTTCTTCTCTCATCTCTTTAATTTAAATTTGCATAATGTATTTGTTGAATTTATTTGGTTATTTTCCTGGTAGAATTTTCCAGAGTGTAGAGTTTCCTGATTTTGCCCCTGTTATAGTTTGTCATGTCCCACTGTTCTCGGTAGTCCCTGCAATGTGGTAACCGAATCTAGAAGCCTCATCAATTTAGTCTCTTCAGCCCGACTTTCATCTGTAGGGTGCAGGCAATAGCTGATTGCTTCTCTTGCAGTGATGACAAGAGACATTGACCATGACTAGCTAGATCCACTGGTTCATTTTTAAGATAGTTATATCCTAATCTGGTTACTCCTTCTGTATGTATTGAGCAATCTCAATCAGCCAATGGGAGACAGGGGACGGTGTTCTGGAGCAGGGAGGAGGTTTCTGGGCAATATGTTTTTTCCCAATTAAAAGAGACACGTTCCAGAGAGGCTGCACCAATATCTCCCTGTTTGGGGTATTATCGCATGAGAACCTAACATGTGGGGTGATTTGTGATATTTAAGTGTGACTCAGTTGGCCTCTGTGTGTACTTGTGTCTGAGTGCACTGCTGGGCAGAAATATGAGGACGTGTGGTGTGAAGTAGATGGCTGTGTAGCACACCACATAACACTGCTAGCTTTTCACTTGATATTATGAAACTCTTTTTAACAGTTGGTATTTTTTGTCAATTTTTCACAAAATAAATTTTCTTGACAGCCGGGGCTTATTTATAATTTTGTTGCGAATAAATGGCCCATGCTGTCTTTCTCCCTTGTCTGGTCCTTGTTTCTGAAACCTCTTTCCTCTTCTTTCATTCCTCATCCTACAAGCCCAACATTCAATGTATAACACCAAGCAAAATAAGGCACTGTTGACAGACGGTATCTTTCATCTAACAAAAGCGCTTCGGCCAGGATCCTCATTCTAGAAAATATGAGCGCTCTTCCTGAAGTTTTACAACTAAAAAAGAAGAGACTGGCTCCACAGAGAAAGTCTGCTATTAAATTATGGAGAGATTTAGACAGGGCTCAAGAGCTAGGGTGACGTTTCAAGCAACTCCACAGCCAGGTTCACTGCACTTGCAATAGAACATGAATATTCAAGCAAACACAGCTTTTATCACACTTCTTCTTTGTTCTCCTCTCCTTTGAAATTTTTACAAATAGGCAGAAGACAAGACACTTGGATTAAAGAACAGCCATAGTTGAAGGCTTATATCTCTTAGAGTTCATGGGACAACAACATCAATTATTCATAGTATAAGGTCTAAAGTGTTAATATTTTATTTCATGTCTGAAACCACATGACATACAAATGGCAGATGCCAAAATAAATGTCATAGGTGTTTAAAGACGGTGTGTGAGGAAGTACAGAATGGTATATAGAGTTTCCTTTAAACACAAAAGGCACATAATCCAGAAAGGTTTGAATTAAATAAATGCAATTTTTCAAAATGATTTTTAAGAGACACTTAATTCATAAGCGTTCTTCTTAGCAAGGGACGGAGAAATGCTTCGTACAAATCCACAAGGGTAGAGGTACTATTTTAAGACACTGATGGAAGGAAGGCCAGCCCGGGCATCTTCATTTTAGGCAAGCCAGAAACACCAATTCAGAAGAAGAGTTTGGGGCTGGTCTGCACAAACCCTGCCTGTTGAAAGGCAGAAAAAGTATTACTAAAGAATTAAATTTATTTAAAGTGTGATTTATTGAAGAAAGCAAAATTATTTTTTGCTTTCTTCAATAAATGTCCAAGAGAATCAAATTGAACTTACAATTAATTAAATTAATTAAAAGGCATTTTACACAATAATCAGACAGTTTAATGTTATAGGTTTATATGCTGATACCCCTTGAGTTAAGTAATGTCACAATAAACCCAGTGAAAACATCATAAATTGAAAATCCACTTATTGCACCTAACTTGGAAAACATCATTATTAAGCTTAACATACACTAAACATGCTGAGAACGCATTAGCCTAAGGGTGGGTAAAATCTTTCTAACACAAAAATTGTTACATAATAAGCTACTGATATCGTATGTAACTTATTGAATGCTACTCTGAAGGTGAAAAACAAAATGTTTGCACAAGTACTTGAGGTACGATTTCCACCAAATGCTCTCACTTCCCCACCATCTCAAAGTAGAAAAATCATAAGAGAAACCATCGATAGCCAGGGACTATCTGGATTTTAAATTATATAAGTTTTATGGGAATAAATTTGCATATAAGCACTTTAAATGGTATATATATATATATATATAATAAATGGTCATCTTGTTTACTACCACCTACCAAAATCAAAAAAAGTCTGTCTGTGTATTAAAAACATCTGTTTAAGAACTGCTGCACTTCATTTTAATCGTATACTATAATATGATTGTAATTTGCAATTTGCATTCGAATACATTAAAATTTTAAATGCTTCTGGTTAGTATACCGAGCTGTAATCCACATTCTAGTAGAGATTTGTTTTTGTTTTTAATACAAATCAATGGTAGCCTATTTAAACCTTCCACATTTAATGAAGGTAAGATGATGTGTTACCACATTTCAATTCCACTATCGTTTTAAGAGAATATATGAAGAGATTGATATTTTATTAGCTTTTTGATAACTGACATGATTCAATTTGTCTTAAATGCCAATCTGTTTTAAAACTAAATATCTCATAATTTAATTTTCCCAGTTAGTAGCGAGGCACCTTTTCCTTTTTTACAGTTTAAATTTTCTCTTCTTGGAGGCATGTTTAAATAATAGGACTTTTTAAAGTTGCATGTTTTTCCTATTTTTTGATGACCTTCTGTGCATATTTTGCACGTGATCTATATTGCAGGGGGTACGTCCCTCAACACAGCATTTTATTTGTCTTTCCCTATGTGTTTACTGGGCCATTTTTTTTAAAGTAAATGAACTTGAATTTGATCCACTTGAATTTTTCTATCTTTTTCTTTATTGATTTTTTTGTATTTTTAAAGACAGTGTCCTTACACTAACATAGCCATAGTCTCATATATTTTCAATACTTTTTTAACTGAAAACTGAGCTCTTTGTTCTCTATATTATTTATTGTGTCCCAAGTGATTTAATTTGTTTTCCAGTGTATGGCTAAATGTTCCCAAATTTCCCAATGATTTACTTACTCTTTTCCTAGGGATCAGAAAGACAGCGCTTCCCTGCGTGACCTTGTAGGTCATGTGTGGCCCCCTAGCCAGGGGAGCTGTTCACACAAACCTCAGTAGGTGCCCTTTGAGTCACTGAAACTTCAACTTCATCTTAAATGGGATTTGCAAATGCACAAAGATTTATTTACAAATTTCTTCTCTGTTCCAATGACCACTTTTTGATTTATATCAATATCAGTCTCATTTCCTTACTTAAATTTTTTCATGTTTGATCAAACCCATCTTTACTTTGTGTTTTTAAACTGTTAGTCAACCTCTTATATTTGTATACATTTTCTCCTTTTTACAAATTTTAGAAATACTTTATTAACTATATGAAAAATCTTGTTGGGATTTCATTAGGATTGCTTTGAATGTGCCGATCCATTTGTGGAAGAAGAAGGTGGAAGAAGGTGTGATTAATTCTTGTCATCCTTGAACTAAGTAACTTTCTTTACTCAGATTTACTCTTTTGAGAATCTAGTTAGATGAGTATATATTTTTTCTCCTATAGTCTATTTCAAGGAGACAAAATATATTGCTATTTTCCTAATATTGAATCATCCTTGAATTTTTACAATTGAATTATTTTTGTTTATGCCTGTTCATTTTTAAAAACATATATTTAGATTGTATAATTGTTGTAGGGGCTCTCAGAATGTAAGTATTTGAGCTTTCCTAGAAAGGATCAAACAAAATTCTAATGGTGTGATTAGTTATACTGATCCCCACTCAACAATAAGGACCAGGTAGTGTTCAATAAATATGGTAAAGAACTACAAGAGCTAATAAAAAAGCAGAGTAGGGCAACAGAGTATAATAGAAAGGTAGGGGTTAATTCACATAGGATATTCAGGAATATATCAAAAAAATTAAAAGAAACATTTTTATATTTCAACTAGGGAAAAAAGTCAAAGGTGATAGACGGTAAATACATATACATTTAAATATGAAATGATTACAAAGTTCTTGGAGAAAATCTTGACCCTCAAAGTGCTCTGCAAAAATGCAATTCCTCAATGATAATTTTTAAGGTGCAAATATTGATTAACAAAGACCAGTTAGATTCTGGCATAGAATGGATTTAGGGAAATAACAATAATGGCACAGAATGGAACATTGCATCAAAGCAATTGCCACACAAGTTTTATCAAATATAATGACATTAAACTGTGTTTATAACTTTAATTGAATTTTGTCAAAGTAAAACCTAAATAAAACAAAGTTTTTACCCATAATTTTCTCTTGAAATACTGGTCATTTTGTTTCAAATATATTGTAAATTAATAGCATTTATTTATAACTATTTAGACTAAGATAATGAAGGACTTTCATTTTTTACTGAAATTTATGAAATTGAATTTATAAATTACTTTGACTCATATTTTTTTCTTCTGCTGCTTTATTCCTCTTTGGACATTGAATCTTTACACCCCTTTCCAATATGTGCACTGGAATTTTTTATCTTCTCTCTGTTCTAGGAAAGTTTGTGTAATACAGGATAACAATGGTTTTAAATGAATAAAATTGCTTATAAATCAGTTTGGGCGTGGCAAATTTTTGTAGTTCATAATGATGTTGTTTGTATTAGTTGGGTATTAAAATGAAAACGTAGTATTATTGTGCACATCATCACTTTATAAGATATTTTAGGTAAACTTTCCTTATAGTGAAACACACAAATCTTAAGTATGTATTCGATCTTCACATTACTGGAATCCAATATAAATTATTCTCCTGAGTTTGGCTTATTTGACTCAGCATAATGCCTGTAGATTTTATTCATATTGTTGTGATTTCACTAGTTTGTTACTTTTTGTTACTAGGGGTTATTCCTGCACATGAAAACAACAGAAAGTGTATATTCAATATTTTCTTAAAAGCTATCAGAGTTATTTCTTGTTTGTGATACTTTAAATAAAGTTGGCATGAATATTCTTATTCAAGTTATAATTGTGCACATATGTTTAAGTATCTCTTAGGTAAGTAAGAAGAGAATTGACATGTGAACAGGGAACAATACAAGAAACTGTTCAAACTTTCCCAAAAATAATCAGACTACTCAACATCCACACCAATAACATAAGAATGTTGTGGCTCCTACACCTCCTTTTCAACATTTGGTGCTGTCAAATTTTTGTTTTGCTTTATTTTTGATTTCAGTTCTTTGAGTGAGGGTGTATTGGTAACTGTTTGGTATATTGGCATATTGATGCAGTTAGCATTTTCCTCATGACTAATGTTGAGCATCTTTTCACGTGTACCTTGCCAATCTTTTCCTTTGTCATAAATTTATTTTTTAGTTTGTTTATTTTTGTATTGGATTGTTTGTCTTCCTATTATTTCTTTGAAGGAGTTTATTACATATTCTCCATACAAGATTGTTATCAAATGTATTATTTAAAAATATTTTTTCTTACTCTAAGTTGAGAACATAAATATTTTGAATTAAAATGTCCTCTTGTTGTATTGTTCCCTTGACCGACATAAAGTAACCATCTTTGTCTTTCTTAACTTTAGTTGCTTTAAATCCACTTGTATCTGAAAAGATCACAATCCCACAAATGATTTCCATTTGCCTGAATAGTTTTCCATCCCTTAACCCTGAGTGCTGATTTGTCCTTCAAGGTTAGGTGTGATTTCTGGAGACAACATATGAAAGGCTTGTGCTTTGCTTCCTTATGTTGTTTTAAGGGGCAAATATTTTTAATTAATTGAAGTCTCAATTTATCTTCTTATAGTTATCGATTTCTGTGTCTGAGAAGTAATTGCCTAGTCCTCAACCAATTATTCGTCTTTGTTTTCTCCTAAAATCTGTATATTTCAGCTTTCTCAGTTTTTTTTTTTTTTAATATTTGTTAGGCTTATGTTTTTTTCTCAAATTAAACTCTGTGTGTTTTGCAAGGTGGGGCTAAGGTTCCTTTACTTTTTCCATATGGATATGTAATTAATCCAGTGCCATGGTTAAAAGTATTTAGTGGTTTCTTGAACTAATTATTTAGTTCAGGAAATGCCAAAAGAGCATTTATACTACAATAGTGGGAATATAATGTGGCCCTTATGAAAAATACACTTCTTCCATAATGGCTGCATTACTTTATATTCAAAAAGCTGTAAATAGAATTACCAAATGATCCATTAATCCCACTGTGGATATGTATCCAAAATCATGAAAATCAGTATGTCAAAGAGATATCTGAACTCTCATGTCAATTGCAGCACTATTCATAAGAGCCATGATATGGAATCAACTTAAGAATCCATGGACAGATGAGTGAGGAAAATGTGGTATATATACCACATATATATATGTTACTCACATACCAAAAAGAACAAAATATCATTTACAGCAACATGGAGGGAACCAGAAGTTATTATGTTAGTTGAAATAAGCCAAGTACAGAAAGAAAAATATTCCATTTTCTCACTCATACGTGGGAGGTAAGAAAGAGGACCTCATGTAGGTGGAGACAAGAATTTTAGTTACCACAGGCTGGAAAGGGAAAAAAAAAGGGGAGAATAAAGAGAATTTGATTAATGGGTATAAAAATACACTTAGACAAAAGGAGTAAGTTTAGTATTTTACAGCATAGTAGGAAAATTATAATTAACAATGATTTATTGTATACTTAACATAACTAAAAGAGAAGAATTTTAATATTACTAATACAAAGAAAATGTAAATGTTTAAGGTGATGGATATCCCAATTATCTTATCATGATAATTGCACTTTGTGTACGTGTATCAAAATATCACATACCCAAAATATGTACAACTATTATTTATCATATATTCTATAATGCCACTGTTAGGCATTTATCTATGAGAGGTTCAAACCTATGTTTACATATGGAAAACAAGGACCACATTAATGTGCATGTATTTCTGGAATCTCTTTTCTGTTTTACTGGTCTATTTGCATATTACTATAATGACATCACACTTTATGATGGGAGGCATATAGCAAGTATTGAATAGAGACAGAGAAATTCCTCTATTGTTGGACTTTATTTGGATTATTTGGCTTTTTAGTATTCTTTAAATTTATATATAAATTTAAAATCAGATTGTCAATTTCAACCCAAATTCCAGCTATAAGTCTAAGTTTGCATTAAATCTACAAATAAATTGAGGAGATTTTTGCATCTTAAATATTTAATATTAAGTTATTCAGCCTACAAATCCATTTAGTAATATTTAGGCATTTTATTTCAGCAATATTGTATAACATTTTACAAATATGTTTCACATTTCTTAAATTTATTTCCAAATGTTTTGTATTTTTTATGCTATTATGAATGAAAATTAATTTAAATTCCAACTTTTTAGTTTTAGTACCTAAATATACCATTGATTTCTGTATATTGACCTAATTTATACTTTGCTGCTATGTTAATCTCACTTATTTATCCTAAGACATTAGAATTACAATTCCTTAGTATCTGCCACAGGCGTGAGCATGTCATCTGTGAATCGCTTTGCTCCTTCCTTTCCTGTTTACACGTCTTTTATTTATTTTTCTCACCTTATTCTAGTACAAAGATGAATCACAGTAGTGAAGTGATAATTCTTCCATTTTTTCCAATCTTAGAGAGAAATAATCTACTCTTACACCATTCAATATTATGCTAGCTGTAGAGCTTTCTGGATTATCTTTGTTAGGTCGGGAAGTTTCTTTTTATTCCTACTGTACTGACAGTTTTTATCTTGAACAAAAGTTTGAATTTGTCTTGAACAAATGCTTTTGCTGCATCTATTAAAATGATTTTGACTCTAGAAATGCACACATTCACAATTTTTTAATATTTTATTTGTATATTAGACTTTTTATCATTACAATATGTCCTTTCAATATGCAGTAATATATCTTTTTCTGAAATCTAAATTTTCTGGCATTAAAATTGCCATTCAATTTTTTTTTGCTCATGTTGATAATTTACTCCCAATCTATGTATGACTTTTCTTTTAAAGTGCCTATCTGTATGTATAATATACTTGAATAATTTTTGTTTTATGTAATCTCACAATTTTATTTCAATTGAATTGTTCATAGACATCTGAATGAATTTATGTCTACCGCTTTTCCATTTATTGTCTGTCTGTCTCATTTGTTTATGTTTCTCTAGTTCTTTTTTATGCTGTGTTGCATTAATTATGCTTTTGTGTTTTCAGTGTTCCATTGTAAGCCCCATTTTGGCGTTTAAGCTATAACTTTTTGGATTAATTTTAGATCATTTTCCTTTGAAATATAATTAGAATCAGTTTTGTGTCAATATTGTAATAGAGCATGTAAATTTAGAAACTGAAAACACATTTGTGCCATTTGCACTGTTATCACATATATCACAGTTGAATGCAGTATAGCGTCTATACTAGCGTGTCATAATATTCCACTAACCAAATAAGAGAATAAAATAAATAGAATCTTTTTACTTTCTTGCACATATCACATCTGTTCCTCACCATTAGTTCCTGCAAATCTGAATAAGCATCTGGTACCATTTCTTTTACTCTGAAAAGCTTCCTTTACGCATTTATCTTAGTGAAGGTCACGAGCAACATATTTTCTCAACTATTGGTTGTTGGAAAATGTCTTTATTTTACCTTTATTTTTAAAGACTGGTGTTGCCAGGTGCAGGATTTGGTGTAAACAATGTTCTCAGAGCTTTGCACGCGCCATTCCTTTCCCTCTGTCCTCCGTTGCTGCTGATGAGAAATGCTTCTGTTCCCCTTTGTACAATGTGACCTTTCAAACTCTTCTGTTCCACGTGAGCCTGCAGGGGTTTGACTGTGATGTAGCCGGGGAGAGTTCTCGGCGTGTTCATCTTCCCCGGCATTTGCTGTGCTTCTTGAGTCTGCAAGTTGATGTTTTTTTCTTAGTTTTGGAAAGTTTTTATTCTTTTTTCTTTGAATAACCCCCTTTTCCCCATGCCCTCCGCCCTGATGTTCAATGACTGATACTGTCACCCACGTCGCTGAGCCTTTCTCACGTCTTCTCAGTTTGGGTTTCTCCACTCTTGAGCTTAGGTAATTTCTATTTATTGTCTTTAAGCCGTGCCACCTCTGCTGCCCCCAAACAGCAGGCCACCTACCCGGTGGGATTTTCATATAGTTATTGTATTTTTCAGCATGACAATTTCTATTTGGTTTTAATTCTGTTACTGAGCAAGGGGCTCGCCCCCACCCCCCCGCACCCCTACTTGCATAGAAGTTAATACCATGGTATCAGATTTCTAGAAATGAAAAACTTTTATTGCACGTCAACCAGCAAGGAGACAGGAAGCAAAGGCCCATATTGTATTCCTAGTCTGGGATCAGGGCAAATGTTATGGGTTCTGGAACATAGGCTTGTATGCAGAAGATCTGGCTGGCTAGTTTAAATAGAAAGGACTTTAAGAAGACTATTTCTGGTAAGGCATGAAAAGGATATTCCCAGGCAACCAACCTCTCAGTTTTCAAATTAGTCCAGCCTTCATTCCATTCATATTTCAACCTGGTGGTTCAGTGTTTGTGGGTGAGTGAGACTTTGCTTCCGGGTGTTACTTGAGGTCAAAGTCTTCTTTTCTGCACGTAGTTTGGTCTCACAACTTGGCAAATTCTTGGCAAATAATTCGATGTTTCATTATAAGCAGAGTAGAACCAGGTAGAACTGATCTGGTGGTTATAATTTCTAGTGTCTATTATGCCTGCAATTTTGCATTTATTCAGTAATTTTAAATAGTTTTTGTTTAATACTTGAAAATAGTCATAGTGGCTGCTTTAAAGTTAATGCATCACCATACGGGTCATCTCATTGATGACCTTAGGTATGAATCATATTCTGCATTTTTATTGAATGTTCAGTGACTTTTAATTGCTTGTTGAACATTATAAATATTAATAGTATGCTATGTATCCCTTGGATTCTGTTATGTCGCCCTGCCCGGCAGTGTTCCCCTCCCCTCACCCAGCAGGCAATTAGCTTGGTTGGAGTCTAACCACAGATTCTCTCTCTTCTTCCTGCCCTCTTTCTCCTTCTCTCTCTCCTTCTCCCTCCCTCTCTCTCTCTCTTCTCCTCTCTCTTTCTCTCTCTTTTCCTCCTCTCTCCTTCATGATGAGCATCTTCTGGAATCACTTTGTTCACTTCTTTCCTTTTCCAGCCTTTGTTTCTTCACTGAGACCTCTAATATCTCCTAAGGACTCTCTTAAATGGTTTAGACTCACAGGCGTCCTCAAACTACGGCCCGTGGGCCACATGCACCCCTCCGAGGACATTTATCCAGCCTGCTGGGTGTTTTTGCCGCAGCTGCCTGTCCTGCTTAGCGGCCGACTCGTCCCGGGGCCCACCGTCTGGCCCTCCAACAAAATGAGGGACAGTGAACTGGCCCCCTGTTTAAAAATTTTGAGGACCACTGGTTTAGAGGCCAGAGTTTATCCATGGATTATTGGTTCCTCCCCTTCTAAAGCTTTCCATCTGAACTACGTGTATTCCTTCCCTCTTCACTGTTTTCACTGATACCTGGATTTAATAAGATCATGAGTTCCTACCACTCATTCAGCAGGTGCAGATGGACTAATAACTTCATGCAAAAAAGCCACAAAATATCAATTTTTTTGAGACATAGTCTCACTTTGTTACCCCCAGATAGAGTGCTGTGACATCATAGCTCACAGCAACCTAAAACTCTTGGGCTCAAGTGATTCTCTTGCCTCAGCCTCCCAAATAGCTGGGATGACAGGCACCCACCACAACACCCAGCTATTTTTAGAGACAGGGGTTTCACTCTTGGTCAGGGTGGTTGGTCTCAAACCTGGGTGCTCAGGCAATTACCTGCCTCAATCTCCCAGAGTGCTAGGAATACAGGCCTGAGCCACCCAACATCAAATATTTATTAATGGCACATCTAATGTTTTCCTTCAGTTTCTTCCACTTTCTCTCACTATCAGAAAGGTTGCTATTATATTGTGCCTGTATTTCATGAGTGTTACCTGTGCACAAGGTAGTTGGACCAAACCACTCCACTACTTCTGGGAGATAGAAGTCTATCCCATCATTTTTTATATCTTCCATCCAGAAAATGCTTACTTTCCAAGTATTCTTTTCTTTGTTTTGGTGTTTTGTTTTATTTGTTTGTTTGTTTGTTTTACTTCCTGAGGACTTTTCTTTGAATTTGTCCTTAAATAGTTGTATTGAAATGATATTTATTCCTATTTCAGATGACATTGCTTTCATTTTTTGGAAGCAGTATGCTCCAATTTTTCTGAATGTATCAATTATTTTTTATAACTTTTATTCTGTATTTCACATTACTATTTCACAAGGGAGACAGCATGGAATGGGAGGCTTGAGAATTTAATCTCAGCCTGTATTTTATCTTTAGTTCTATGGAAATTTGGGAAAGTTGCTGTATGAGTTGGAGTCAAACTGTAGAAAATAGAATATTAGCTATAAATAATATAGATTTGTCTCATACAGGGAACTAGATTCATGGATGATAAAAAAGGCTCAGAGGTCCAGCAATGAAGAATGAAGCAAAAAAAAAAAAAAAAAGAATGAAGCAGCAGAAGTGTCCACAGGAGAGGAATCCTCTCTCATCTCTCAGAGGGACACAGAGGAGGTATTATTGTTGGAGTCCACACCATAAACTTAGATGCGTGTTTGTGCTGAGAGACATAGCCTCAACACAGACACCACAGCTGCTAGGCCTATAGCCTGTGGCAATAGGGCAGCAGGAGAAGCATCCTTCCTTTGCTCCTCTCCTGCCTTTCCACGTGTTTCTAGTGCCTCCGGTGGCCAAACCCCTGGGAGACACTAACACAGCTCTGTGGGAACTAAAGCCTGGCGTTAGGGGTCAGGGCACCACCAAGAGTAGGTATGAGAGCAGGCAGAGTTAGGGGGCACACGTCTATTGAAACTTTGGATTATTTTGCTTTGAAAGAACAATCTCAATTTCTAACATTTGGTGTTGGAAAGAGCATTAAGTAAAAGAATATATGCTACTTTCTGGCCCATAAGTAAGAAATAATAAATCTTAGTTAATTGTTACTTATACAGCTATTTCCATTATAAGAAGAGATTTAACGTTATTGAAAACACACTGTAACTTATGTCCATATACGGCTCTGAATGCTCCCACTCCTTACTCACCTGCCTTTAAAATGTGTAATTGTGAGATTTTCCAGTTTCTCATTCAACATGTAGATTTTGGAAGTCCTCAGTCTGGTCCTCAGAACTATAAAAAGGCTCAACACCCTGAAAGTCAACAAGTATTCTCATATCCATCAGAGGCTGAGGTCAATGGGGAAACTGCTGCTCTCAAAACTGGAAAGACAGGTGGACACAGAGCATGGCAGCTCGCCAGGAACAGAAGTCCAGTGCTGGAGCTCATGCTGGCGGGAACACTTTAAACTGTAACTGATAACTGCTGAAGCCCCCATGTAGACTAGTTTGAGAAATACAAATTTGTAAATGAGCCCAGGTGCAGATGGTTCCAGACTTTCATAGGTTTTACCCCCAGGAGCCCTACCAGGTTCTCATTATGAAACTGGAGGAAAATCCCCTTATGCAGCAACAGTGGGAGAAGAAAATTAACTACGTACAAATGTGGCCGGAGCTTGCTGCTTCCTTAACAAGGGAAACTGTTTTACTAGAGCTACCTAGCTGGGATTTTACCAAAGCCTAACCAACCTGGGGGCATAAAGAGAATACCAACTTTAGCTCATTCTGTTATTCAATTTGCAAGGGCAGGAGTTTCCAACTTCAGCCCCTTGAGCCCCTCCCATGCGGGAGGGGAAATGCCCAAATCAGAGGCACTGAAAGACTGAGACCTCATCATAGGACTATGGAATGCTCCCCACCTCCTCGTGCACACACACACGCACGCACACACACACATATACACACCTCACAACCATGTTTATCTGGCTCCTGTATAATGACAAATGATTACAGACACCAGAACTACACCAGAACTACGCCAGAACTACCACATCCTACTTAAGGAATATCTCAGAACACCCAAAGACAAGAGCAGGAACCAAAATAAGGGCATGCTTTCTTGGCTGTGCAGAAGCTTTTTAGTTTGATCAGATCAATGTATTTTTGGCGTTGCTTCAATTGCCCAAGTGTCTTCCTCACACAATATTTTTCCAGGCCAATTTCTTCAAGTGTTTCTCCTGCACTCTCTCCAAGAATCTTTATAGTTTCATGTCTTAAGTTTAAATCTTTTATCCAGTAAGAATCAATTTTTGTTAAAAAAAATTAACAAAAAATGGTATATCTAGTCAATGGTATATAATTTAGAATTTAAATGAGTTTTCTACCCATGAAAAAAATATAAAGAAAGTTTAAAAGTTTATTGCTGAATAAAAAGAGCTAGTCAAAGAAGATTTCACATTATGTTATTCCAACTATATTACATGTGGAAAGGGCCTGCAAACCATAGAGGCTTGAAAAGATCAGTGGAGTCAGGGCTCAGGGGAAGGGTGGCACACAGGCAGAGCAGAGAATTTTTAGGGTAGTTTCAGTACTTTGCATGATTCTGTAATAGTAAATACTTGAGATAATGCATTTGACATTTTAATATTGTTTTATCAACAGTCACAAATGGACCACATTAATGCAAGATACTGCTACAGGGAAGCTGTGGGCAGAGGACGGTGAACTGTGAGTATATGGGAACTCTGAACTTGCTATTTAATTTTTATATAAACATAATATTGCTCTAAGAAAAAGGCCCTGAATTGAAAGTGAGTTTAACTTGTTAAACTATATTGTGTATCTCCCATAAGTATGTGTCTGTGCATCCACACACAGAACACACACACACACACACACACACACACACGACTGACTCTGCTGTCTCTTTCATCTGTTAAGTCTAGGCTTCACCAAGGAATATGACTTGGTCAACAGTATATTAACAAATGTCAAGTACCAGAGGCTTGAAATACGCTTGTGGATTCTACTTCTCTCCTATGGGAAACACAGGTACCAAAGAAGACCAGGCTAATCTTACAAAGAATGAGACAACATGAAATAGAGGTAACCAGTTCCAGCTTAGGGCTCCTACACCAACCTACTCACCAGCTGACTGAGACCATAAGTTACTCTATGTGAATCCAGTAGGCAAACCACCCTGCTGAATCCAGACTAAATCAATGATCTTCATGAATTATAACTAAATTAAATGAATGTGGGGAAAAGCCACTAAAACTGTGGCTCTTTTCAAACCGCAATAGATAACTGATCCATCTACACTCTGCCTTTGGTCACTGCTCTTCTACCAGCAAACTGTGGCCTTATGAAAGCCACCTTACAATTATACACAATGTAATTCCCAAGTTGTTTGTTTGTTTATTTTGTTTTTCTTTTTAACTGCAAAATAAAGTAACAGAGCAAAAATTGAAAAAAATTAATTTCTAGTTTCCTTCCTACTCTGAACTTCTGTGATTTTACAGAAGAAAGTTTCTTTCTTCACCCTTTTTCCTTGTAAAATAATTTAAAACTTTCTTTTATTTTCCCAAGGAATCTAGTTTGAAGGACTATTTATAAATATCTCATGATGATGGTGCAGATCTCTTGTCAATGAAATGCTGATAACCAAGGCTGGGTGCAGCGGCTCACGCCTGTAATCCTAGAACTCTGGGAGGCTGGGGCAGGTGGAACGCCTGAGCTCACAGGTTGAAGACAAACCTGAGCCAGAGTAAGACTTTGTCTCTAAAAATAGCCAGGCATTGGCATTGTGGTGGGCACCTGTAATCTCAACTACTTGGGAGACCAAAGCGAGAAAATCCCTTGAGTCCAAGAGCTTGAGGTTGCTGTGAGCTGTGATGCTGTGGCGCTCAACTGAGGATGATGAAGTGAGACTCTGTCTCAAAAAAAAAAAAATGACAACCAACTGTTGACATTTCAAAATTTACAAGGAGTTTAAAGACCTCCCGAGTCCACAGCTACATCAGTACTAATGATATCTGTTTCCAATGTGCCCATCATTGCAGCATATTGCAGGAAAGAACGTGGGTTTAAAATCTGATTGATTAAGGTCTGAATACCAGCCCCATGTCTCTGTCATCTTAAAGAAATTACTCAGTATGTGTTTACTGGCCAGAAGACTGATATAAACATATAAGAATATCTTTCCCTGAGTAGTACCAGGAAAGGGGAAATAAAGACCGTGAGACACTATTCTGCACTCATTCGAGGGGTAAAAGTTGAGAGGTAAAAATTCCAGTGGATAGAGAGCTTCTGGATCAATAGAGTACTTTAAATATGCAGGCAAAACAAACCAAAAACTTGGAAATAACTACAATTCCCATTGGCACAAAAATGGATGAATGATTCCATGAATATTGAATATAGTATTATAACTATCGAACAGATAGTAGCTAAGTTCAATAGCATGGATAAAACCTAGCTGCATAGTTTTTAATAAAAATAGCAGAACCAAAACATTGCATGCAGTGTGAGATATTTTTATATCTCATAAAACAAACAAATGTTAGAAAACAAACTAATGTTCAAGTATTATTTTTTGAACACCATGCATAACGGATATGACAAAATTATTTAAAATTTAAAGCCAGGTCTTGATGAACACAAGGTATAGAAGAATAGAAGAATCGTTACTCTGGGTCAGGGAAGAAGGCAAAGAGGGTAAAAAAGGGCCACATAGAGGGGTTTAAATTTGTGTAAAAGGCACTAACCATAATAGTGTAAATGATTAACAAGTAATGAAGGAGAGATGCCCTTGAATGGACCAAGGAAGAGTGATTCATACATCAAGAATATAGCCGATCCATTTCCATGCAACTTTTGGACTTAAATCCACAAGAAAAAAAATAGTTAATGACAGAAAACTATATAGTCTCCTAATTTTAAGTGGGAAAAAAATAACATCGGAGTATCTATTCCATAGGACTTCAATGTCATATGATTACAAACAATGGTGAGAAGGAAGAGGGCTGGTAAGGTCCTGGACCATTTCTTCATTTTCCCACAGATGCTCTCTGGATTCTTAGATAAGCAGAATGATTTTTGGACAAATGAGGCCATTCCCTCCTACTGCTTTACATTGTACCGTCAATCTCTGAGCACTTGGTTCTTTTTCCCCTACTCTGTACCTGGTGACTGGCCCATGATTGATAAATGGCAATATCTAAACTTTATTGAATGTTTATAAACACTAAGTGTACATTGCCTTATTGACTCCTGACAATTTTGTTAACATCATTTTACAGGGGAAAAAATTAAGTCTCAGAGAGGCTCAGGAAGATGGTCACAGGATTTGCTAAGTGGTAGAGAGAAATGAGATTCTAGATGGTGTGCTACAGGGACTGTGCTCTTAACCACTGCATCCTCCCACCTCTTGTTACCACAGGAGCTTTGTCAACATTGCTTTGGTGGAAAATCTGGAGTGCACCATGCTTTGATGAACACGGAGAGCTTCTTCTACAGAAAGGCTGCAGTCGCAATTCCCTGAATTCCCCGTATAAACTCCCCCTTGTCACCTGGTTCTCACTGCTAAGATTCCAGCATGCTTTGTGCCACATTTGCACATGACATGATTCCTGAGACACACAAGATAGACTAACACCCGAAATGTTTTCTGAATGATTGAATAGCTTGGTGAATATTTGCTCCCTGGGGCCATTATCAGAGGATACTGTGGCCTTAGTTAGAGAGAGGTCCCCAGCCTATTGGGTAAATGTGCCATTCCCTCAAGGATGTCAATAGACATTGCCTCTGGGGCTCAGGTGACCTGAAGCCATTAATGATCAATGCTTGTGCCACAATCTCTCCAGCAATAGAAACATCTCTGACAATCTATGTTCCCACTTAAAAGAAATATATCTAAGAGGAAATGATCCATGGGATCCAGCAGTAGATAAAATCTAAGCACAGACAGGATAATGCACTTCTCTCTCTTCAATTCCACCCACTCGTTATGTGGGCACAGAGGGCCTGGATGCTCTATTGAGGTACAGAAACAAGAATCTAGAGCTGCCAAGGCCCTAAGCAGCAGATGACAGAGAAGTATGAAGAAAGCGGGATGATTTCTGAGTAGACATCGAATCCCCACAACTCTGCCTCTTGGCAGGACTTAGGGAGTCACCAAGCCTCTTGTAACCTCAGTTACAATTAAAATTACAACCTCATAAAAGCCACAGGAATTTGTGAAACTAAATAAGATGAAATAGAGAGTTAATTCCATTTGTAGTCTTTCAAAGATGTTTTGTATCAGCACTGCATATTTATTTATATGCCTAAAACACCTCTGTGGGGGACCCGCCATGTCAGGCCTTCTCAATGCTGTGGATTCCGCAGTGAAGAAAACAAGTCTCTGAGGAGCTCACATCCCATGAGGGAAAACGACCACAAGACAACTCGTCATGTACATTTGTGTAAGCAAACACACGTGTCTGTGCTTTACAGACGTTACTTGTGTGTAGGACTATGCAGATATCAAACCTGCATCTGTATTATACATGTGTAAATATACAGTCACAAAAATAGAAAATAGGAAACGGTGGTGTAAAGCAAAGCTGAAGTTTCACAGTCAGTCCTAGACTCGCATCTTCACACTGACATTCATGGACTCCAGGCAAGTCAGTTTATATCTCAGGGTTGTTTCCAGCTTAAATAAAACAGTATTGGTGAAAACATGAATCGCTTCTAACAGTACAGGCTTAGAAGATGCAATAAATGCAGATTTCTTTCCTTATACCTTGTACCCCCAGAGGAGCAGGCTAACACTTTGACAGCCTTCAGGAACCTTGATGATCTGAGGGGGCCTGGCCCCATTCCCAGTCCCATTCCAACCGGCCAATCAGTCAGAACAGGGGCTTAACCTTATGGACCCATGGGAGACAATTGTTAGTTTAAAGAAGATCCATCCCGGCAACAATTAGAACTACCTCCCATGTGGCCACTTAGATGAGCCCCTACCACGATCAGATCCCTCTCTCTGTCAAATTTTCCAGTGGACTTGCTAGTCACCTACCTCCGCAGATCTTTTGGATAGTAATAATTGATAATGGTCAATATACACAGAATCATCAATAAGATATTATTAGAAAATTATGATTATCCCTTTATAATAAAAGATAAATCTGAGGCTTAGAAGGCTTAAGCCACAGGTGTAGGAAATTGAACTGTATCACTTGAGTGAGGATTATACTACATTAGCCAGTTCATTATTTTAATATCATACTTCTTCATACTCTGTTTGGATTTTCAAACCACATTATGTCCTTTAGAATTAAATAGACATAGGAAACTTCCACAGGATCTTCTTGAACTCTTGCCTGTTCAGCCCCAAGGGTAGCATATTTTCAATTCAGTCCTTAAAGGTAGCCCTAGATATCTCCAGAATTTAAGTCACTCAATGTTTCTTGCCTTTGATTATCTTCTTTCCATGGGGCGCCTTTCTTCTCTCATCCCACATGCTGCTGCCACAATGGCCACAGTCAATTACTTGAGCTTGGTTGACCACTATCCTTATAAATACAGTATCCCAGATTCACAGAATCCTCCTCCTCCTTCCCAGTAGATTCTAGAGCTGGCTTTGCACATTTTGGTGTTCTAATCCTACTGTCCCTGCAACTTTCTGAAGGAATAAAGTAGTTCTTAGAGTTCTGCAATTCAATCCCGTGACAGGGCTCTTGTCTCCCAGGCCAGGCTGGTGTATAACCTCCTGTCTATGAGTCTACTTCAGAGCAATAATGTGCACCCACACATGTATGCGCAGTGCTTAATTAATACTCTACACTGTGCATGTTACATGCATGTATGTATCCAAGTGCATGTGTGTGTATATAAGCTACTTTATAAGAAGAAAAACAAAATATGTGGAAAGCATAAGTAAGACTTAAATAATTTCATAGAAACTTACAAGATGTGTTTAAAATAAGATTTCTCATTTGGTCATTACAGCAGAGGTGCTCATATATTTTGGCAACAAGTTAGTTTACACATCTAGGTCACATCTGCTTCACTACTTCTGTGACTGGGTACTAAGTCCCTTGTCTTCTACATGGTTTCATACCCATATACCAAGAATCATACCACTCCTCCCAGGCTACACTGAATATTAAATATGAATAGCTGGGTGTATGTTTTACACAAGTTTTTTTTTTTTTTTTTTAAGTAATCAATAATTACTTATTTAAAAAAAAAAAAAAAAAAAAAAAAACGAGGTACCTGAAGGGCAGAAAACCCGGAGCTCTGCAAGTACATGCCATGCCTGGACTTTCTTTACTCCAAAGTAGAATCAGCAAATTTTGGCCGTGGCCTAAATCCTAGCTCTGTACGCAGTGTTCTGTGGGAACACAGTCGCTCTCATTTGCTTACATAAGACTGTGGCTATTTTGCTTTGCAGTGGTGAAGCTGGACAACAGTAACAGAGACTACACAGCCTAGGCTATTTACTACCTGGAACTTCAAGGAACAGTTGGGTGTACCCTGGTCCTCCCCTCACTGACCCGCTGCTTCTGCCCCTCCTCACCCTGTGTCATCACTCAGCCTCTGTGACAGTGAAACACAACCACTATCTTCCTTTGACTTTCTAAGGTCTGACCTCAGCTGGGCCTCTGGGTCGTTCCAGTGTTTCCAGTTCCATGAAACCCAAGGACTCAGTTTCCTTGGTGGTAGAGTCTTTAAACCAGCTTATTTTTTCTTATTCCAGTGAAATCATGACTCAGGGAAGAGGGGTGATAAGAAAGTTGTTTTTCTTTCATTCCAGAAATGAAAACTGATATATGTGCAAAATAGGGAACAAAAGAAAAACACAAAGGGAACTTACCAAAGAGCTGGTCTTTATTCCCCCAGCCTCAGAGAGCTGCCTCTGGCCAGGGGCCTATCTGGATCTAGAAAGTCTTCAATAAGTCAAACCTCGGGAGGGGTGACAGCCCTGCCCCCATGAGGGGATTCTGCGGCTGGCCGCTTGCTTCCTGCTCTTTTGTTAATGTCATGTTTCCCCAAACCTTATTTTCCTTTCCCTAGAGAGTGAGGCATGGGGACCATGGTGTGTCTGAAAGTCCTTTTCTGCCCAGAGAAGTTGGCAAGCTCCCTGGATTACAGCAGAGAACACTGCATATTTGCCAACTTTGAGCAGGCTGTTTTTTGCTGTAAAGCATTTTCATTTTTTTGAAGACAAACAACAAAACATCTAAATGAAAATAAAATCTAGCAATAGGAAGAGAAGGATTTTTGAACATTGATTTATTCACCCAGGTTAAACTTACTGAATACTTATTCTATACAAGGCTCTGTACTGGACCCGGGGAGGTGCCAGTCCTGACAGGCACACCACGGAGGTTGCATGGGAAAAGGTTTTTTTTTTTTAAATAATTGCTTGATTATATTTGTGGTAAGAACAATAAAAAATAATTAAATCAGGATATTCTGATTTCAGTAGTACTTGAATGTAGAATCAATAGCGTCTAATTTGAGTCCTAAAGCTTATGATTTGTAGGTGTGAAACACATATTAGTCCAAGATCAGACACAGGTCCTAAGGCATGAAAATCTGAGAACTTGTAGGAGTAGAAAAAATAGCGATTGTAACCTAGATAATGGTAGTAACTAAATATATCATGTAGATACAAAATTTAGATGTAAAAGCATAATTGGAACTTGAAGGTTGGTATGAATTAACTGCTTTTAATGCCTGAATCTGCTTGAATCACCTCAGACAAGATGTCAGGTCATCCAACTTCTGCTTGAAATCTCCAGTGATGAAGTGTCCATTTTCTTAGACAACATTTTGCTTGCTTTTTTGCTACTTTGTACTAGAAAGTTCTTCTTTATATTAGCATGGATTATTAAGATTGCCTGTAACTGTTGTGCCCAGGAGCCAAAAAAGCCAAAGCAAGCCAAGCAAACCAAATTTATAGCAGAGTCCTTTTACTGAAGAGCCGGCTGGTGACTGCCTCAGTGTCCCAACATGGGGTTTCTGAGAGCAGCCCCGAGTGCTTAAGCAGTCAGGTATTTAAGGAGTGGTCTGCGTCCTGGTTGGCACACAGGCTGTCCAGGTGCATTCAGGTGGGGTAGCAAGCAAGCATTATACAGAAGCAGAATTTTGCGGTAAGTTAGCTGTACATCATACATCACTGTTTTAATATTTTCCCATACATCTTAGTTCTAGTATTCTTTTCACCTGGTATTGTTTAAAGGTCAGTCCAGCATAGTCTTCCCAGGGAGTTAGTCAAGCAAAAAGTTAGTGACTACTTTCCCATCTATCTTGGGAGTGAACCAGACTTACTCCATTTTGTGGAGGCCTTGCAGCCCAGGAATTTGCCAGGAGTTAACTGGTATTTTTCTATTTTAGCCTAGGCCTAACAGTAACCACTTGCCTTTGACCTTAGTTCTAATTCTAGCTAGGAGGTCTAATTTGCCTTGCCCATGGCCACCCTCAGAGAAAAAAATCCATCATCCATCACTTCATACCAGGAATTTCCTTTGCTCGTTTGTTTGAAGCACCAGATACCACACTGTGGAATAGGAATCCAGGTGAGAAAATCTCACCTGGAAATGTTCACATTTGAGAGGCAGGGAGGGAAAGATAAGCAGGTAAGTTATGTTATAGTCAGTGCTGCTACAAAGGCAGAAACAGAGTGCCATTGGAGCAGATAGAAGTGGAGATCTCGTTTCCAAGGATTGAATTATTTATAAAATATCCATTCAGAAACGCCCTGAAGGAAGACTCACCCTGCAGATATAAACTTTCAGCTTCATGATAAGTGGGAAAAAAATGCAATTAAGAATCAAATTGGCAGCATGTTAGCTCCAAGAAGTATTCTTGTGCTTAAATTATAAGCAAGTTTTTAAATTTATCCCTCTTCCATGGATAAGTAAACTTGCAATGATGTGTGTTTGCACAAGTGTGTGTGTGTGTGTGTGTGTGTGTGTGTGTGAGGGGTGGGGTGGGGAGAGACTGTTAGGAGCACAGGAAAGGTCATAAACAGACAGAATTCAAAGTAATCTGAGCTATACTTTTCAGCACTTGAGTTTCTCTCACAATTGGTCAAAATGCTGTGTTATGAGTGACAAAGGTGCCCACGCCCATCTGTCAGCTGAAATACACACTCACGGATACAAACCCCCATGGCTCATTTAAAATAAGTGCAGGCTGCCAAGACATATTGTGCATCTCAGTGATGTACATTGCTTATGTAACATTTCTTTCCAAAATTACCATATGCGTTGCCTGTTCAGAGGAAAGCAGCAAGGAAGAAGGTCCTGCCACGCGGCGAGAGTGGTAGTGGGTCTGCATCTTCAGAATCAAACAGATCTGAGTTCATATCGCTCTGCCTTTTAGCAGCTCTCTGACCTTGGTCAAATCACTGCACTTCTCCGAGTTTTACCTTCCTAAAAAGAGTTGGGAGTGCCATAAAACTCTGTGGGTGTTATTTGCACACACAAAAAATATTGAGATTGTCCATATGGAAAGTCAGCATGATCAAGGGTGTATTTTAGAAACAGCATTCTTACGGCAGTCTGTGGGGCAGGGGCTGGTGATGAAGAAAGACTACGGGCGAGTTTAAGAGGATGGTTGTGTTTCCCAGGTGAGAATCTGTAAAGGAGGGTTGGGTTTGGTGATACTGCCACATACTTATCCAACTCTTGGATAATGAACAGGGGTTTTACAAGAAAGCAAGAAGAAAATAAATTTCATAAAGAAGGGAAAGAGCGTACAAAGCAACAAAAGCACAGGAGTACATAACCTTATTAGGAAAAGGTACAATTATTTGGGGTAAGTTAGAGTACATGGGACTTAAGAAGCCGGAGAGGTTAGTAAGGATACTGCAGATAGCCGCAAAGCTTAAAATGAATAAGCTTAGGGACAGATTATAAAAATTCTAATTTATATTTTATATTCTATTTTATTTTTTCAAAATAGGGCAGTTCACTTACAGATCCCTTTGATGTGGACTTGTAAAAGTAATTCCAACCACTA
>CAUYQV010127976.1:0-64368 GCA_963574575.1 Galagoides demidoff
ATAAAAAGCAAAACAAAACAAACAAAACAAAACAAAACAAAAAACAGATTGGATTGGCTAGAGAGGAACCCAAGACAATACTTAGAACTAAAGGAAATAGTCTACGTTGTGATTTTTTTTTAATTGAATGGTAACTATGTACATTAATGCACTTCTGGGGTACAGTGTGGGGTTTTCACACACAATCCGAAACACTTCCATCAAACTGGTTAACATAGCCTTCACGTCATTTTACGTTGTGATTTTGTTGGTATCTACATTTGTTAAAATTTATCAAACTGAATATCCCAAATAGGTATTTTTTGTAAGTTATACTTTAATGACATTACTTAAAATAATCTTATCTGACATTTTTGACAGCTTTATTGAGATATAATTCACATGCCAGAATATTCACCCTTACATGGTACACCAATGTTGTTTTAGTGTATTAGAATTGCAAAGCAATAACCAAATGTAATCACAGAACATGTTCATTATCCTGAAAAGAATATTCTAAGAAACTACTTTATTAGTATCCAAACTTAAAGGAGTAGAGATATGATCATTTTGGACAATTTTTAGAATTTTGGTCCCTCTCGTCTTTCTCATCCTCCCTTTTTCTCCGTATATAGAATAAACTCATTATTACATTATATTATTTTGTTAGCATTCATTTATGCAAGCAAAATTGTTAGTAAATCTGTTGACTGTATAATTTTCAAGTTTATATGAATATTTAACTTACTTAAACATTTTCCCACAATTGGAAATATAGGTTATTTTATTGAAAAAAGCAAGCTATCAGGTTGAGGACTTATTACTAGCTCCTTTGGTTTACTTGTTTACATGAAGACAGCTGCCTTATTTCTTGTCCTCTTTCTAATCTAGACAAATGATACTAAAAAATTAATAATGAAGAGTTACCATGGGCATGGATTTTTGAGAACTACTCAGATTTTGAATCAATAATTTTGTAAGTATTAGATTTGTGATTTGTGTGACTTGGGTGGACTGGATTTTAGAAAGAGATTTTTAAACTAAAGAGTCAGGAACATAAAAAAAATATTTTGAGTACATACATTATTGTGAAGAGAAAATTACAGCAAAACAGTAGGATTATCTTGATTGACCTTGAGAGAAGCAAAGCACTTACTGAGCATACTTTACCAGAGAGGAGAGTTGTAAAAGCCCCAAAACAAAACCAAATTTCTTTGTCTTTTCTCCTCTGGCCCACAGTGTTTCAAGAAGAATACGAGATAGGATTTAGAGCAGAGTCATCTACAGGAACCTCTTCCCAGTCATCAAAAAGTGAAATTCTAAGATGCAGGGGCTTTGCATTAACATGCTATTGAACGGGCTTCAATAAAACATAGTGTTTTTTGCTTGGTCACATCAGTTTATCAGCTTTGCTTAAACCTTTTTTGGATTGTCAAGAAACTTTTCACCTGCTACTACTGGCACTACACAGTTTTATTAATAGTGTGAACCGTAATGAGCAATTGGTATTCTCCCAGGGTATGTCTATAAAAGACTTGTGTAATCAAAAGGTTGAAGGGCTGGGCAACTCTTTTGACAAGGGTTAGAGAGCTAGTCTTTAAGAAAACAAATCAATTATGTTCAAATAAGTACAAGATAAAGCGTGGCATCGCTATCCCATTTGCAGAGACAGGTAGGATTTATTCGTCTGTGAAGGTGCACAGGTCAGCCATCTCTTGCAGAAGTGTCCCACTGGAGGAATAAAGAACCTTTGATTTGTGGTATTATTTGAGATGTCAATTGGATTAACCTTTCACATAGTGCACTAGCGTTCTGGAAATCTTAATATGCTTTTTGATTAAAGATAGGGAAATAGATAATGTAATCTAAATAAAAGCTATTATTTGGTGATTAGTATCAGTCTATTTGAAAAATTAACAAGTTTAGGTACAGAACCAATCCAATCTCGTTGAGCTCTGTATTATGAACTATGAATTTAAAAAATAAACGTGTTTTTAGACCATATTTGTTGTTTCCATCTCCAGAAAATCCTGTTTGTGAATGAGATAGCTCAGTACACTTTTTTCTGTGTACACTTTATTTCTAGTAGAGGTTCCTTACACGTTTGAAAGTACCGATTATAAAGCATCTAAAATAACGATTACCAAAGATGTTTCTCCTTGTTAATATGTTCTGAGATTAATTAATAATGTTTAATGATTTGCTCATTTTCTAAAAGTCAAAATGATAGTTTTCTGGGACTATAAAAGCCTTTTTGAATAAGGGATAGTAAAATCCATGGAAAGCATGTATCCAATATTGCCATTAATCAGATTTAGAGATTTAAAGACATATAGCCACAACAGATATTGCTAAGGTTCAACAACAAAAAAAATTCTCTAGAATCCCCATAATTCACAAACTGTAGAGAGATTTTCATGAATTTTCCCCCTCTCTTCTCTTCCTCTCTCTCTTTCTCTTTTCTTTCTTTCTTTCCCCTCCCTCTTTACTTCCCTTCCTTCCTTCTCTTTCTTTTCTCTTTTGGGAAAACACCAAATGCTGGATCCATCAAAAATTCTTCTTAATAATTTTATTTTAATGCCTACTATCTATAAGAACTACAGAAATTAGGTAAAATGCACATTTATATTTGCAGTGACACTTGAGGAGGTGTTCAGGATAGAATTTAGTGGGTCTGGAATGGGCATTTGAGATCTGGTCTGCATTTGACACAAACAATCCTCTTGATTCAGATGTGGGTGTTTCCAGACTGCCCTTGAGACACATGGTGTTGCCTCATGGTATACCCATATTGTATCTTCTTAATTTAAATTATCCAGTTCCTTAGAGTTTTGTGTGAAGATTTCATAGCACCAACTGTGGGTGGTATCTAGAATATATTTCTTAAATGAATTATCGCTTAATTCAGCTTCACCCATAGTCTCACTTGGGGTCTGTTTATGGATTATGGTTTGTTCTAAGGTGGATTCATTCCTTCCTCCCTTCCCTCCCTCCCTCCTTCCCTCCTTCCCTTCATCCATCCTTTGTTCCTCCCTCCCTCCTTCCCTTCCTTCATTTTTTCTTTCAAGGAGATACTTCTTGAGGCCTAGAAATATTTGAAGGTGATCACCACAAAATGAACTAATTTTACCTACTTTTTTTTTCTAATCCAGGGCTATAGGCAGAACACCTATATGCCTCTGGCCAAAAAAGCCTTTTGAGAGAGAGCAGTGAAAAGACTTTGTGCAGGCATACTTGTGAGAAACTGAGGCAGAATCCCATATGGCCAGGTTGGTTGCAAGCCTAACATGACCAAGGCTTTGGCTAGAATAGCATTTCCAGACTGTGTTAAGGAATTAAGCTGACTTTATAAGGCCAATGAAAAAGCCCTTTGGAAAACTGGCCAGATACCCATCAGTAACCTTTCCTGATCTGTGGTAAGTGATGAAGGTCACTTGCTGACGGGCTGGGAATGGAAATGTGCTTGGGGACCTCAAGAGAAGAGGAATTTACCCAGTGCATACAGGTATCTAATGGCACAGATGAAACCTGGGCTCATGAAAGGCTTTTAAAGATCCAATGCTGTGGCTTTGTAAATATAAAAGGAGTAACATTTGAAAGGCTTTAAACTGTAGGAAAAAAAGTAACTAATTCCATAGCCTATTTCTATACATTTATTGCAAATGTACCATTCAAGGGTCACTCTATTTTCTGTGTCATCAACTGTGTCTTCAACTTTAGAGCAGTTATTTAGAAAGATGTTTTCTCCCTTGATAGACAAGATCCAGAGAATCTATTGAAAGTTAAACTGAGAGAACAAAAGTAAATGAATAACCTAGAGATGTGATTAGGTTGTTCAATTAGAAGTTCACAAATTAGCTCAGTGGTCTCAGATAGCAAAAATAAAAATTTTAAAGAACACGAATGAGTTATAATACACTCAATGCAAGCTAAAACAAACACAAACAAAGACATCTCAGGACAAATGAAAAACAAAACACATTCTAGCTGTATTAATGAAACTATACCAAATACAATGAATTTAATAGATTAAAATTCCTCCATATCCTAAGAAAAGGCAAAATTCATATATAATATATTTTTTTAATTCAACAAAGAATAAAACAAACAGTGAAATAAAGCTCAATCAAATCCAAGTTCAGTGCTGAGGTACCACAAACTGGAGGCCCTTTCCAAACCCTTTTTAAGATTTTAGATGGATGCTTATTTGTATTATAAAATTGTAGATATGATTCTTGAATTCATTCAAAATTTCATATAAAATATTCTTTTTAAGGCTCTAAAAATCAATGTTATTTGAAGTTAAAATGAGATGGATAGAGAAATGTTAATTCCTGTATATTCCATCTAAATGATGGAAAGCTAGACAATTCTGTAAGTGATATTCTAAAATATCTAAGTAATACAAGAAGTAAGTCAATAGTGCTTAAATGAATTCTTATGCAGATTTAGAGGAACATCCAAAATGTGAAAAAGTTAATATTTATTGACTCAAAACTCTGAAAATACTTCCTCTTGTTTTTAAGTTGCTGTCCAAAACTCTCCATGAGAATTTTACTGAACTATCCAAGGCCTCAGCGTTCATGTCTCTCCCTCTCCTCTGACATCCTCCCCTCGCCCAACATTCTAATGTTCACTCCTTTCATCTAAACAGCCACTCTTCTTTTCCTCAGAACTTTTGTGCATTTAATTTCCTACTTTCAAGAATAACAGGTCACCCTTGCTCCCTTTTGCTTGGCAATTAAGCTTCCTCCACCCTCCCCAGCCCAGTTTCTAAACTGTTTTTCCTGCCTGACCTTGCCTGACACCTGCATCGTGACCAGTCTTGTGTTGTAACTTCATATTTACTTCCACTAATGAGCTTTACCTGACACCATTCTAATTATTTGCTCATTTGCCCATCTTCTTGGCTAGAAAAGACAAGATTTTCTACCACTTTTCTTCATTGCCAGAGAGATGTTCCAGTGGTATTACTTAATATGTGAATAAAAGAACAGTCACTTTAGTGATCTAAGAATATGTATTCCAAAGGACCTATGTACCTTCCTCAACTCAGAAAGAAGTCAAAGACCCAACTAAAAAGGATAACTGCAGACCAATTTACTAATGAATATAGAAGCAAAAATTCTCAACTAAATCCTAGCCAATAGATTACAGCTTATTATCAAAAAAGTCATACCTCAAGGTCAAGTAGGTTTCATCCCTGGGATGCAAGCCTGGTTTAACATTCGCAAGTCCATAAACCTTATTTCATCATATCAACAGAAGCAAAACCAAAGACCATATGATCAGATAATTTTCATAAGTCAAAAATGTTAATATTTTTATTAGTTAAAAAATTAAAATATATTATTAAAAAGCTTAGGCTCTGGACAGTGTCAAAGCATGCTCTGTGGACCAAAATTTGCCAACCCTTCAATATAAGACAAATTTTGCAAAAATATAGACTATAACAACATAACATGTGATTTGCAGAATTAAAAATAATAAAAATAAATTTTATAAGACAAATATGTAATCATTCATGAATTATGTTTGCCTTGATTACTCAGATGAACACAGCCAACCCCTCTGCAGAACTAAAGAATGGGCAAAATAGGTGCAGTCAGCTTTGATATTTTTCCAAATTTCAGTCATAGAAAATACACTGGATTTATTTGGTCTTTATGAAGGCATATTTATCAAGCATAGAAAGACAGAACATACTTTATAATAGCTTGCATTATAACTTTTAATGCTAACAGTCTGCTAAGTAAAATATGTAGACCATGGAGTACTACTCAGCATTAAAAAAAAGAAAGAATACCTTGGCAACTGTCTAATGGAACTGGAGACCATTCTCCTCAGTGGGGCATTTCAAGAATGGAAAATCATGTACCACACATACTTACTCTTAAATTGGGACTAACCCAGGAGCACACATGTGCACAGAGGGGAGAGAACCTCAGTGGAAATCCACCTCTGAGGATGGGAGGGGAAAAATAATCTAATAGGTAAAGTGAACACTGCTTGGGTAACAGGAACACCTATAACTGGGACTCGAGCATTCCAAAAGTGATCCACATAATCTAAAATACTTATACCTCTTAATAGGTTGAAATTAAACAACATATATATATATACATAGTTTATTTGCATACATTGGTATACAATACTATTTATATGCATACATAGATATACAATACACACACCCACACACACATATATATGTATATATGATATTTTCTCTTCTTAAGTGCAGTTTTAGCTTGTTTTCTGTTTGCTTAATTCTAGTGATTCTCTTTCTGCCATTAATTAATTAATTAATTAATTTAGAGGTGGGATCAATTTCAGATATTATATCAAGCCACACAAGTTATTACATCTCTGTAGTGTCCCTGACAAATTTCTTAGGAATGTGTCCCAGAAACTTCAGAACTCTGTATTCGCTTGGTAATAAATAAACTATTGTGAAAGCTGATGAAGGAGTAATGGAAAAGGGTGAGTGATCCTCCCCATTCCCATTTCATGAATGGAGCCGGCATCTCACATTCCTGGTCCATTCTCGCATTTTATTTTGCAGGACATATCCCTATGCCTTGCACCCCTGCCCAGCACGACTCATTAGCCCATCACTGTGGAAACATGCCTCCTCCCCTTCCTCTCACAGGCCCACTGCTGTCAGGAGGTGGTAGAGATTGTCCATTGCTCCATGCAGCCCACCAAGATTCCAGGCTCTAAGAGCAAACATCACAAAAGCCACATTTCCAAGGCAAAATTGCTATAGGCTTTTGCATTAGCAATTAAATATGATGGTCTTAAAAGTCACATTTGCATGGCTAACAAGACTCAAGAAGTCATATGACTCATCCAACCAGAGGGGACCAGAAAGATAGAGGGACAGGAATATTTGGAAAAAAGAAATCAGAAATAATTACCACAGAGATAATCAAACCTTTAAGGGCACAGAAATTTTTCCTATCAGTATGCCTTAGTCCGCTGGGAGCCTTATCCCTTGACTGAGTGTAGGCCCATCGTATTTTTACAATTTTCCTTCTTCCAATTCCTTGGTTGTTTTCAAAGTTAGGGTGTTTCAGTTGTCCTTTGGAAACCTGTGCTAGATATGGATTAATTAGGATTTTGTGAAACATTTGAGGCATGCTGTGTTGTTCATTTTATATTCATTTTATGTCCTTTTCCATTTTTTGTCAAGGGGAAGGGATGAAAGGGATTACTCATGAACGTGGTAGGGGTTTTTGTTTGCTTTTAACATAGTATTTGAAATTATGTTTGGTCCTTAGTTTGATTATGATTTCTTATAAATATTTCAATTTCATGTTGCATAATTAAAAATTATAGAAATATGTATTTCTGGCTCTACTGAGGGCAATGAGTTTCCATCTGAATATGTTAAATCAGGCTTCTGATGTCTTAATTTAAACATGATTTGAAAGTGTTTTTAGTTTATATCTCACTCTGGCTAATATGGCAGAGCTTTTAAGGGTGACAATGCCAAATTGATAATACTTCACATAATTTGTTTTCTATTCATTTAATTTAGGCATTAATTTATTTCTGCTAGTGAAGCCCAAATATGTGTAACATAAAATTAGATCTTTTTTGTTAAACAGGCATTGACTTCTTTGACAGAGTATGAAAACGTTAGTATAGCCAACCAGGAAAGACAAGACATTTTTGATAAAATAAAAACTCAACAGACAAAAAATGTTCACCACTTTACTTTTATTAAGAAGATGAAGAAGCCAAAGATTGTAATAAAGGGATGGGAAGGTTTAGAAAAGATGCTACCTTTCATTGCTGACATTTTTTCAGCACCCATTCTGAGTTTAGGACTGCTTAGGCACTGTGTAACCCTTATTTCATTTAAACATTGCAGAAGCTTGGTGAAGTCATCATTCATTATCCCCACTTCCCAATCAAGGAAACTGAGGTCCAACGAGGCACATGGGTATCCAAGGTTACATGGTAGAAAAAACAAAACTCAAACCCAGATGGGACAGACTGCTGAGGTACAGTGTTATTCCCAATCTCAGTATTTCCAGTGGCATTAACCGGAGAATCAATTTCCTCCCTATATGAAACCACAGACTCAATAGTAAGTACCATAACCTGTACCAGAATAGATTTTTAATGGGATAATAGCAAAACTAGCATCATCAGGGATTGGTCACTACTCAGACAGCTAATGTGGTCTGAGTGGGTGGTATACTCTGAAGGGAGGCCACTGAGACATTGATGTTGTGGTCATGGCCTAAAATATCAAGAGTACTACCAAGGAGACCAATAATTCTCATTGTTGTGGAATTCTGAGAAGGTATCATAGAGATCTAGAGATGAAAAAATTGTCCTTGGGCGGATACGTATCCAAGAAAAACTGACAACCCTGCACATCTGTGAAGACGACAGCATAGGATATCAGCAGGAGCTAGAATAATATCAGAACACATGTCGAAGAGAAAGACAAGAACAAGTCAACACACCCACAACAGCTTTTTCTAAATATTGGACTAAAAGAGCTTGAGAATTACAGATACGGCTCACCATGGAAGATTGAGGGAACCCCTGTTACCTGCTTGCCAGGTCTGACCCCAGGTTCAACAGAACAAGAAGCTGCCCAACAGTCTTGACTTTGGTCACGTAAGGCAACCAAGATACCAATTGCAGGGAAATAAGATGTTTTTATTCGGTTTTATGTAAATGTCACTATTTAATTTGAAGAATAGATAAAATAAGATTGTTGTTAAGCATGGTTATAACCACTGAGATCAACCTGGGTTTGTACCATACATATTTGTGACATCATTGTCCTACTCTGTTTAAGCATCTCAGAGGGTTGCTCAAACAATGGAATACAGGGAGGTTTTCCCTTTTAGAAAATGCATCAAATTTACAGACCCCAAATAGACATTTAATTTAAGATATTTGGTCAAAACAGAGATTAGAGAGGAGAAAAAAAAAACCTTAGTTTCAAATAAGGACCCATTTCTATTTTTTTTTTTTTTTTGAGACAGAGCGTCAAGCTATCCCCCTGGGTAGAGTGCTGTGACATCACAGCGCACAGTAACCTCCAACTCCTAGGCTCAAACAAGTCTCCTGCCTCAGCCTCCCAAGCAGCTGGGACCACGGGCGCCTGCCACAGCACCTAGCTATTTTTTGGTTGCAGCCATCATTGTTGTTTTTCGGTGGGCCCAAGCTGGATTCGAACCCGCCACCTTAGGTGTATGTGGCTGGCACCTTAGCCACTTGAGCCACAGGCACCAAGCCTAGGACCGATTTCTTTTGAAAATTGAAGGAGTGGTGGGGAGGAGTAGTTATAAAAGGAAGAACAGAAATGAATTTGCTACAAAGTGGTGTTTAATTGACTGAAGAAGATGGCAGATTTTCTTCTCTCATAAAATACGATGCACAAGAATTCTGACTTTTCCTAGAGATCATCTTATCAAATACCTAAGCTGTTACCTTCCTTATTCTATGAATATTTACTCTCTGTGCAGAAATAGGCATGGAAAATTCTTGTCACAGAATATCTATTTTTCAGAGGTGCTCAAATGGGGAAGGTCATGCGGACCAAGGCATATTGTGAAGGATAAAATGCAGTGCGCTCCCTTCTCCTGGGCCTTTTGTCCATTTCAACACTCATTAACATCTACATTAAAGGATAGGAAGGCAAAAGGAGATGAAAGGAAATCCTTCCCTTTCAGATGTTATTAATCTTTCAGGTGATTCTTCTTTCATTAATGATACCTCTGATTAAAACCATGTCGAACTTCACCCTTCTCCGGGAAGCAGATGGCTTTTGTCTGCTTGTCAGGTGTATTTTTATTCTACGATAATCGGCAGTTTGTTAGTGTATTTTAAAATTAATATTATTTTACAGGATCATACATAATATATTTCTTAACATGCGAATCACAGTTAATTGGTGAACTGTGATTCCGTACGATAATGTTGGGTCACTCTCCTGTTATTTTTATACATGCTGCAGTTGGTGACTGCTGGAGAAAGTTTTTAAAGTGTTCTGCTTCTTTGGGTTACATGCTTTGAAATCCTTTTAACAGTTGCTAGAGATATAACACTTCAGTTATTTGACACTAAAAGAAAAAGAGAGCTATATCATTTTATAGGGAAGATATAGCGAACCAGAAATAAGTATGTTTTAATCTTAATGGGAAGTGTCTGGACTTTAAGAAAATCGCCCTTCTGGGAGAGTTTTATCATTCTGTGGATTAGGAGCTGCTGTTCGTCGGCAGCTCTGTCCCTTCCACGTTGTCCCTCCTAACACGTGCTATTCTCACTTCTCTAATTAGGGAACAAGTGGTAGGCATGGACTAAGCTGTGCTGCAGATTATGACTGAGTAATAATTAATCATCATAAAGAACAGTTGTATGAACAGCCCCCGACACTGTTGTTTCCATCGAATGCACTAGCCAGTCCTTACGATTGCTGCGCATGTATTAGATTGGTATTATCCTTTGTAGTCTGCCCAGGAGAAAACTGAGCATTAGAGAATTTAATTAGTCCAGCCAATGAGTGGTCGGATTAAAATTTAAATGTCGGTCATCAGATATCTGAGCACAAGCTCTTAGCCGCTGTGCTAAAGTGCCTTCCATATAGTCTGGATGCCCAGGGCCTCCTGTGTGGAGTCACCACTAGGCAGAGTAGAGTGAAGTCAAAGGGTGTATCTTTTGAAAGATTGCCTGGACTGTTTCGTAGTAAACACTGCAGGAGTCAGGAGGGTCTGGGAACAGCAGAAACAAACGGCAAAGAGATAGTTCTTAGACGCGCCAAGGAGACGGTTGTCAGATTCTACAGGACTACAGGAAGCAAAGCCTTCAGACTAAAATGTCCTCGGAGTGGAAGTGCCCTTCCTCCCACTTACCAGACACTCGCGATCCTTCTACAGAAAACAATCTTTTTTCTAATTGCCTGCTTTCCACGTCCACCTTTCATCTGCAGTGTGGTGTCCACTCTGCATATACCTCAAAGTCCAGAGTGCCCTATGCAGATTGCTACTTTTGGCTGAAAGTGAATTGACAGAACTATCATAATTTTGAATGAGCTAATCACTCCAAAGGGACTTACAAGTTTATGAATATGAGCAGAGGAATTCATGCCTTGATTTCTGGGGACTTTATTACAATTCTACCTTTTTGTGAGACTTAGTTCACATGGAGAATCATAATCATTTTTGATATTTCTGAAGGTCCAAAAGAATACTTTTCTAACCTTGTAAAAGGCTGAAAACAGCACTTTGGGAAACACACGTTTTGTTAAGTAACTTTTCAGCCTTGAGTGCTCTCCGAGGATCATCCCGTAGAACCCCAAGTTTGCTTGGTACCCACACATTTTCACCTTGAGCATCTTACTGAAATGTCCTTGGTCAAGTATTTGGAATATGCTTAATTATTTTCACAACAGAAGCTTTTTAGCAGAAAATACTTTGAGCTAAAAAAGTGGTTCTCAAACTTGGCTACACTTTTCAATCACCCCAGGGATCTTTTCATAATACTGATGCCAAGGCTGTGTCCCTTACCAATCCAGTCAGTACCTCCTCGGGAAGAACACACTGTTTTTAAAACTCCTCAGGAAATTCCAATATACAGCCAAGTGTGAGAAAAAGTGACCTTGAACATATTCGTTATATATCTTAAGTCAAATTGTATTAGAAACAGCTTCCTTTGCTTACGTAGTAAACATGTAAGATCAAATTATCTTCACTTTTTTTGCTTTTTCTTATAAAGAAATTAGAAAGTGAAATAAAATTGATAAGAATAAAGCTTTAGGGCAGCGCCTGTGGCTCAGTGGGTAGGGTGCCGGCCCCATATACCAAAGGTGGCAAGTTCAAACCTGGCCCCGGCCAAACTGCAACAACAAAAATAGGCGGGTGTTGTGGCGGGCGCCTGTAGTTCCAGCTACTTAGGAGGCTGAGGCGAGAGAATCGCCAAGGCCCAGGAGCTGGAGGTTGCTGTGAGCTGTGATGCCATAGCACTCTACCTAGGGCGAGAAAGTGAGACTCTGTCTCAAAAAAAAAAAAAAGTAAAGCTTTATTTAGGTTCTAATACTAAATAAGGGGAGTTGTTTTTTATTTAGTATACCCATTTTTAATGGATACTGTAGGTCACCACAGTAACACTTAGTGCCCTAATGCTAATGTGTGCCTGCAATTCCATACCAATTTAGTAACATTGTAAAATGGTTTATAGATGCACATTTATACACACAAATTTATTATTTATTAATTACTCTGAGGTACTTTATATATTTCTATATTAATTTTGTAGAATAATTAGGGCTGTCATTTTGAAAAATTCCAGATTACACTATTTACAGTGTTGACTAAACTAACGGTGCGTGTTGGAGTTATGCAGAAGGGATGCGATGGATGTGATAGTAAGTAATTCTTGTTTTAATTTTGTTTGTGCTTTGTTAGTTTTTTTTGACAAAAATTTGTTGATGCACCCTTAAGGTCTCCTCCTCCATCTCAAAAAAAAAAAAAAAAGGCAACATGCAAATCATTCCCCAGGCCTGGGAATTCCCAAGTCTGAAAGGAGTGATGCTCCTGGCTGCCTGCAATTCACTTCCCTAGCTGCCTTACTTTGGATTCTCAGAATTCTGTTCTATGAAATGTCTCTCTGAGGTACAGGTGAACTCTTCATCACCTCATACTTTGACATTCTCACATTTCCTGACCTCTTTGCAAGACTTGACAGCATCGGGCATTTCTCTCTCTTTAGTTATAATTGCCCTGGGTTTGTTCTGTCTTCATTCTGTCCTGAAATAATGTCTCCTTTCCTTATTCCTCATTCTCCTTCTCTCTTGCCTTAGATTCAGAACGGTCATTAGTTCTCCCTGCTTCCTTGAAGGTCTTCTCCACTCACGTGGTTACAGGACATTGCGAGGTAGAGGATTCTAAAATCTATTCCTCCTACTTCCATGTTTCTCTTGCATTTTACACCCCAATTCCAACCGCTTTCTGAAAACCTACACTGAGTGAGTGTTTCTGTCTCTTCTGACCTGAGAATCATTGGCTCAGTGGAGAAGAAGGTGTGTTGAATGCAGTGACTCCTTGCCTCTGTTGAAGGGCAGGGTGCTATTTTAAAATCCAGTGGAAAGAAGAACTGAGACCTGACAAACCTGGACCCATCTCAGCCACCTGCCGGCAACTTTCCCGGCACGTCTCACCTAAGTGTCATTTTTCTCTTGGGGAAAATTAGTCAGTTGGCAAGAAGGACTCAGAATATATAACTCTCATTTTGAAACTATCAATATTATTTTAGAGAAATAGAAATTCTTTTCATACTTAGATTCTTTAATCCCATTCAGGTTTCTCCCATTTGGTCTCAATACACTATGGACACACGGAGTCTGTGGGTTAGTTTTGCTTCTCTGCAAACTTCCCTTTAGGTCAGTGAGATTGATTGGACTTCATGTATGGAAATGATAAACCTGCCTCCTAGAGTTTGGAGAAGCATTTTGTTCGTTTCTTTACTGGAGAAGGGCTCACAGAATCGTCTTCTTTCCTGGATTGCCCAGAAAGCGGGGCGGATGATGCCTAAGCTGAGTTGGATTTCTGAGTGTTTGGTTAGTCAGGCATGGCCAGAGCTACTGACTTTATGCCAGAGTGCCCACTTCACCTCTCATGCCTATTTATTTTGTTACATAGCACCGATTTGCACAAGGAGGTGCCAAGACACCCATATCTGCTTGTATGAAAAGAGAAAACCAAATGTTGGAAACTTTTCACTTTTCAAATTATTTGCCTTCTTTTGCCAATGTTTGTCACTGAGATTTCTGACCAGCATCTTCAATTGTACGTGAAATTATGTAGGTAATCGGAGAACCAGACAGCAAATGGGAATTACGGGTGTGCCAAGGAGGAATAATTATTCTGAAAACTAACAGTTACGTAACACCAGTTTTCCTCAGGTGTTTAAAAGAACAAAAAGAATAATTCTGTTGCTCCGAAGGGAATAGATTACAACGTGTTTTTTATCCTCAAATAATTCAATAATTTCTGTCACCCCCGAGGCAGGTGGTTTTGACCCCCTACTTGTGCATGCATTTCCCCTGCCAACTTGGCCCAGGATGTCCTTGACATGTGACTAAGGGACTTATTAAACAAAGCACCTAATTACTAAATAAAAGCTCTGTGCCAGCTTTTCAGTGGGCTGAACTTTCGGTGTTTACTAGAGAGAGGGGTTATTGGACCAGGGTTCATTGACTGTTGGTGTTGAGCTCAGCACAGAAATTCCTCTTCTAGATTGTTTAACTGATTCAATCAGATGAACTCAGGAAGATTGAATATTGAGAAATACAGCAATTAAAATGGCCTGATTATATTCAAAGAGAATATGGAAGATACCAGATTAATAAAATGGCTCAAATTCATAAGTAGACTGCATGGGGTGTACTGTTAATATTTTGTGATAAATTCCTGTACTGTAAACCTGGAAATCCTTCCTGACAGGATGGGAATGTCAGTGACATGTTCATCCTGCCCTTCTTGGTTTTCCAAAATTCCAAGCAGCTGAAAATCACTTCTTTTTTCCCTGTATTATATCATTAATGAGAGTCTTAACTCTCCTTTAACCATTATATTGGAGATTGAAAATTTTGAAAAGATGAAAAACTCAACTTTTTCTGAGAAAGCATAGGTAGGTTACCTCCCGACCTCCCCTGGCAGTTCATGGATAATTTACCTCTGTAGGAAATAGCTAGCAGGAGAGTCTTAATTTGAAGATACTTTCTGCTTATTTGCAGATAATGATACAGGAATAATTACAGGCTGTGCTCAAACATAAAGCATCCTCGGGCTTCTCCTCAGCTTCCGTCTGCACTCAAATTATTGATCATAAAATCAGCTGCTATCATTACATGATAGAAATGTGAATGGGAGTTAATGTATGTGCACACACTCACAGAGGGACACACACAGAATTTCTATAGACCTCAGCATTTTTGTCCTATTTTATCAATTCCACTGAAATATTATCTTGTCTCTTGAAATTGATGTGGGCAGCACAATCTGGATTTGGATGTAGACCTTAAATACCACATCCTACATGTCAGGTTTACACATAAATGGCTTACACGCTGCATCCAGATCAGTGTGATGAGTTACGACTTATAACTCACTTAAGACAGCACTTAAGAGCTGTCTTTATGGGGAGAGTAGACTTTAGAAATTTAAAATAATTAATTGCCTGCCTTCTCGTTATGCAGCCCTAATCGAAAGCTATGGAGATGTTGAATAATTTGCAGAAGGCTGAGAATCACAGCATAAAATTGTGGAGTTCTAAGTGTCTTTCATTCTTATTTACCAAGCCCCCCATTGTGTTTTTACTGTGAAGAAAATGAGGTTTATAAAGACAAAAATGACTAACCCAAGGTCACAGAGTACATAGTAGGGCTAAAACTAAAAGCTCTAGTCCTTTTCCTGGAATCTATCTGAAATAGTCTACTAGAGTGGAATGTTTTCTTTCTATTTTGTCATTGAAACTTTTTCTCTTATCCTGTGCTAATAAGCGAAAAAATGTCTCATACATGTAAATGCCTGGCAAATATAGTAAATTAAAAAAATATATTGGATCATACTATTTCACCTTCTTATAACTGTGAGAAATGCTATCATGCACTTTTAAGGAATTCTAGGGAAAAAATAAGTTGGATATCTATTTCTGGATAAAAATTAGGCCACAGAACAGCTTAAAGAATAAGTATAAACCTTCAAGCTCAATGTCAGAGTCTTCAACTGGGCAATTGATTTGACAGTATTTATAACTTCTGTGGTCACAATTTGGACTTGCTTTCAGCCCAGTTTCCTCACTCTCTTCCTACTCTTATGATTCTTAAGTTTTGCATCTTGTGAAAGGATTTAAAAGTAGAATGAACAAAGGAAAGTCAGAGCACGCCTAGTTTTTTATAATATTCTATTTTTTTAATATTAATTTCTTTCTTTAAGACCTCAATGTTGAGATAGATGTCAGGCATTTATAAGCCCATTACAGGATCCCGGGTTCAGTTGACTGATGCTCTACGGGAGAACAAACAATAACTCCTGAACATTTTGTTCCAATATTTTCTCTCCATTGTAGCTTCTATCAGGTACTTTCTAAGCATGACATTAATGAGCACAGGTGAATCTTCCATAAGCCGGAGCACGCAGTATATGAGGAAGATGGATCTAGAGAGCCCCATGTGTCCCTGTGTCATATACTACAATCCAGATCGCTTCCAAGAGGATACCCTCATTCCCCAGCTTGCCACCCACAGCTTTTCTTTTTATGGTTTCATCCCACTCACCGAATCTTATCTTTAACAATTCACAATCCAAGCTTTTTCAGCAGACCATCTTGTACTTTTTCTCTGCTTAACTATTTCCATTCAGTGATTTTTGTATCATGAGTACATACCACATACGTAAACACACACCCCCCAATACACTCCCATGCACAGTCTGCCTCTTTATTTTGGGAATTCTTCTCCCCAGCTAGCAGCCAACTTAGCACGTTATTCTTGCCCTTTATTTGGATCCTTCATTTAATATTATTTACTGAGCCTCAGTTACATGCACCGCCAATTTCGAGTGACCCTGGATTACTGCAATCCAGTTATTTTCCTCTCCCCGTCTTTCTCATTTTAGTATATGTTTGTTCCATTTTTTTTATCATATTATTGCATTCTATACAAAAGCTTCTGGATTGAATTAGTGGATATAAGACCTGGGAGTTTGAAGTCAAGATTTTTAGGAGGCTATGAAGAAAATGAGGACAGCAACGGACCATGTGAAAGACAAAGTACTAGAAATTTCCAGCTGGTCAGTAGGTGTTCTTTCTTCATCTAGTAGACTTTCTTAATTTTTTTTTTCTATTTTATAAGTATATATATACAGTACAACCAAGAGAAGTTTTTTTCTTTTTTTTGTAATGGAAACAGCAGAACAAACAACTTTATATGTTATCAACTTGTAAATTTAATTCCCTACGTGGGATGACAATGCACACTAATCTCCTTTCAGTTAGTATATTGTCAAATGTAGACTTACAGTCTATCCACTTACTGATGCTAAATGGAAATTTTAATCACTTCACAAATCCAATTCAGACCTACACCCAAAATATTAATTCTATCTAGATGACCTCCTGAGGGAAAATAATGCATTTTCATTGGTAATGTAAAAGAGTAATTTTTTTTTTTGAGTTTTAGTTTTAGCAACCACATTTCACCATTTATAAAATCTATGACACTCCTTGTCTAGGTATTATTTTTTCTGCTAAAATTACTACTTTCATTAGCATAATTATTATATATTTGTTATGATTTTTAGAATTATTTTTGTCTATGCAACCTGGTTCTTATTTCTGTATATATTTAGAGACATTTTTAAACATAACATTTTTTTATCATAGTTGGATAGCCCAGAATCTATTTTACTTACTTATATTATCTGTGAGATATTTAAATTAAATTTGTACAATATGACATATTCTAAATGTGGACATCAGTGCATATTATGTGATGGCCCTGCCAGTGCAGGTTTTAAAGACAGAGTGGTGAATTGAATGCTATATATTTTATTATACTTTAAAAATCTCTAAAAACTTTCACCATTGTTATCTATATTTTTGTGGTTATACTAGGAGCCTGATATAAAAATGCTAGACATGAGAAAGTAGATCTTAGTTAAGACAAAGTTCAAATTAGGTTTTGTGTGTAGGATTAGAACACAGGTACCCTCTGTTTCAGTCAAATGATCTCTTCCACTTACCACATTATTAGAAGCTATTCTACTTCCTTCTAAAATTTCTTAATTCTTTTTTACTTTTAGTCAGAAGAAATATGACATAAAGAAGTAAAAAAAATATAAGTTTTTTGCCAGAAGGCTTGTTAGACAAATTCTTAATCCCTCTGAGACTAAGTGTCAAATAATTCATTCATTAAAGTAGTATCTGTCAAGATGTCAGTCCTTTAAACACGAAAATGCAAGTTAACAGATCATCTATAAAAGGTATCAGAGGTTAAGGCGGTGATTATGATTGAGATAATGATGATAATCTTAGTTTCCAATAAATTCTCATGAAAATTGTGTCTTTATACATTTAAGGCCTATCTTTTCAAAAGAAGAAAATAGCACCTTGAAAAATAAGAAATATAGAACATGAGCATAGAAAATATTTGAATTAAATATGTTACTATATATCTGTGAATGTAAATAGATTTGATTTTTTTACTATAGTACAAGTGATAACAAAAGTCTATATGGCAGAGGAAAAAAAGTACAGAATGGAGGCCTTCCTCTGGAATAAGGGGAGGAAAAGAAGGCATGGAAATGATCCGACAGCTGAAATGTCCACAGCATTAAGCCGTATCTCTCTTTAAACACTTGCCTTTCCTAAGAATCTAGGGCCCACAGTTTAGTGAAACCAATATCATCTTTTGTAAAGACTGACTTTGACTTCTGACCTACTGAGTTAGCTTGCTCTCTGCTGTTGAAGAACACACACATTTCCTATTAAAACAGGTGAAGAGAATTATGAATATGCTTTTTTTGCTCAGCTGTAAATTAAAGAATAATTTGGAGTCCCTGATATAAAAATTCACAGTTATGTAATCCTGCTGTCTGAGACATTAAAAACATAAAACATCTTTTTGATATAAGTTTATTTAATAATACTTTGTATCACAGAATTACCATGTAGCCCAATAATTCCATCCAAGCATATATAACTAAAGGAATTGCAAGCAGGGGCTCAATATATATACACACACATGCACACGCATATATATACACACATATGCATATATATTTTATATTTATGTATTTTGGTTGGAAAATCTTTTATTGGTTGCAATAGGAAGTAGAAGAGGGTGATCTACAACAGCTTCTGCTCCTGGGGCAATGTCTGCAGACTTGGTCGTTGCCCTCCAAAGTAGGTACTTGCACACCCATGTTCATAGCTGCATTATTAAATTGCCAAAAGGCAGGTAGAATCTCTTATATCCATTGGCAATAAATGGATACGTAGAATGTGGTGGATGTGTTCATACAATGGAGCATTATTCAAACCTAAAATAAATAAATTCTGACACATGCTACAACTTGTATGAACCTTGTGGTAAGTGAAATAAGCCAATAAAATATGGAAAAATATGATTCCTTTCATATGAGATACTTAGAGCAGCAAAATTCATAGAAATATAAAATACAATGGTTGTTTTCAGGGGCTGGGGGAAAGAGGGATGGATATTTGTTTTTCTAATGGGACACAGTGTTAGTCTGAGATAATCTACAGGGTTTCCCAAAAGTCACCCTTAAGTCACCATACATAGGGAAAATGGGAAATTGTAGCTAAATGAGTATTTATTTACAAAATATCCACCAAAAAATTTTACAAAAAGATGGCCGATACATGTATTGTGTAAATGTTTTGGGACAACCTATAGCTCTGCAGATGAATGGTGTTACGGTGCTGATTGATATACAACAATGTGAATGTACTAATGCCCCTGAACTCTACACTTAAAAATGGTTAAAATGATGATTTTTATGTTATTCATATTTTCCAAATCACAAAGTATACTTTTCCATTTCTCATGTTCTATATTATTGTATTTTTCATCTTATATTCATATTATGTTCTTTGAACTACCCAAGATTTCTTTCATAATACTTGTCTCAATTTCACCACACACAGTTAAGACCATAACTGGTGAACTGTTCCTGTGGTTTGATAAATTTGGTTCTATACACAAACAGATCTAACCAATTTCTAATAGCCTACTTGAGTGTTTGTGGTTTCCAGTGAATATATTTGTGACTCAAGGTACAGAGCTGTCAAGTAATAACCCTAAGAGTTTCCTCTGAATTTCCTGAACAATGAATGACCCTGTTGCCATCGGGATATGGCACCTAGCAGCTGGTAGGCTGCTTGTGAACTCAGCCCCCCATGCAGGTGACACCATTCTTCCAATTCCTGGTTGAGAAACTACAAATTTCTTACTACTTGAAATCTTTAGGTATTAGTCAGCTGTACATAGCAGCACCCCAAATCCAAACTGACTATCATTCATCTGACCACGTTCCTTCGTTGATAAATTTGCTGCCATGTTGTCCTATTATAAGCAAGAGCAACTTGCGAGAAGCAGGGTTCCTCCCCAGGACTGCAGAACTAGGTTGCTCGTCCGGAACTGTGGACTAGCCCTGGCACTGTACATCTGTACGAGTGAAAGAGACTGGGAGAGTCTTCAGTGACCTTCTCTCTCCGACTCAGGGTATGTACGTTTTCATTTTCTTTAGTAAAATCACTGTTCCGATTCAAGTCATGTGACATATTTACCCCATCACGAATCTGGTGCGCAGTAATTGGTAAATTATACGGGACCCACCTTTCCTAATGGTGCTGAGCACGGCAGATGCTGCTTGGCGTAGCCTTGGTGTGACTGTTCCCCAGCAGCAGAAAGGCCCCAAATATTTATTAGTAAGCTTGTTCTTTACGTGTTATAATTTAAATATCTTAAACCAAACATTAGTATCATTTAAAGAATTACACACATTTGTTTTTTATCTTATATATTCAGAACTACTTTTAAACCTTCATTTGCAAATAGTTTGCTCCCCTCCTTCCTCCTTCAGTGCAGCTGGACTGGCTGGTTCCCTGGAAGGAGCTGAGTGCAGCTGAACTCACAGTTCAGAGGTCACCTCAGAGGTCACAGAGGGGCAAGATAGTGCATCACGCTCCAGACCCCAGGAACACAGCGCTCTGTCAAGTATACTCCCAGGAGCTCAGGAGCTCCTAACATTTACTAGCCCTTTTCTGCCTAAGAAGATATTTCTCTATGAAACTCTTCAATTCCTTAGCTATCCCCCTTCCTCGAACCATCTTCCTCTACCTGCTCATTATCTCTTAGTTCTGGAGCTCAGAACTCTCTGTCCAGGAAGCAAAGAACAGCTCAGAAATGTCTGTGACTTTTTTGCAGAGAAATTTATTTCCTCATTTCTCAACCTTTCCAAAATTAAAAAAAAAAAAAAAAAAAAAAAAGGAAGCTTTTTCTCCATTAAAAAAGTTCCATTAAAGAGTTTTGCTAAATTAGAAAGAAATGATGTTTTCCTGAGCTTATTTCTGGTTTGACCACCTTGCACAATAAAAATAGTTGATATTATAGTGTGTCATATCATATCATATATCATATCAAATTATTTCATACATATAGTATCATGTTGTACTGTATCATAACATATCAAACTTCAGTCCAGTCCACACTATGACATATCACGTGATACTTAACATATATATACTATCCTACCAAAACACACTGTGATATGCACATCACCTGTATTATATGATATCATATTATGTCATATTGTATCATATAACATCATAAAATGTTATATTATATTACATTATGTTATATCCTGTCACTATGTCTCATTCTATACCTGCCATATCATATCATATATTATGTAATACTGTCTCACACCATATTATATTATGCCATATTGTACTATTCCACATAATACCTTGTTATGCTATCATGCTATATCATATCACATAATATCATTCCGTGCCATGTTCTACCACACCACATCATTCCATATCTTATTATATCAACTGTGCTACTCTATATCATATAATATCATAATCTCTCAAATTATCTAGTTTTTTTACTCTTCTTGTTTTGTTCATTAATGTTAAAGCCAAACAGATTAAACCCCTATCCTATACTATAAAAAGGCTCTCCAAAATTGGTATTTAGATAGATCGATATTCACATACAAAGAGATAAGTGAAATAAACATATAAACATTTAAATTGTTTGTCTATTTTCTAAAATAAACATATCTATTCTTTCTAAAATTATACATTGAATAATTATTTTAACATTTAAAATATTAGCCAATTTTCTAAAATGAACATATCCTTTCTAAAATTGTACATTGAATAATTATCTTCAATCTCCATTATTGAATTTCTATATTCCTTAATAGAGTTATTTGTGGCTAACATTATTTTTCCCAAATTATATAAAACTTTTTTTTAATCAAAATTTTGGCCAGAATATGAAGCAGGTAATCCATTGCAGGTGGAATGGGGACCAAAGACCCCATTCTTGTCGAGGGAAAACACCCCCAGAGAAAGGGGAAAATTAAAAAGTAAGCTGAGTAAGTTGGAAGAAAGGAAAGTCAGCTCATTAATCTTTAAACTGGCTGCTGCTAAATTTTTTATCTGAGCAAGTTTCCTGCTTTTCCTAGAAGGTTGGCATATAGGGGATACAGCTTCCAATCACCTCTTTGGGTCAGTAAGCACTCTGAAGGAATGATGGCCACAGAGGAAGCTGTGCACAAGGCCTTCTCCTGCCCAGTCAATAGCCAAAGCAAATACCCATTGTGGAGATTTGTATTATGGCTGGGGCAGAGATCAAGAGAACAGCCCAAAGCCTGAAATATCTGTAGGAGTGTTTATATCCCTTATCACAAAGGAAGGCCGGCTATGGTGAGAGAAAATTTCCTCCTTCTCATTGATTCTTCAGAGGAGATTGTCACCAGTGTGGTTTTACTCTGCAGTGAACTAGCAGGTATTAACACCTCCCTAGGAATCTGTGTGTCACCACAGACAGGAGGCTGTCCCCAACCCCACAAGACTCAGGTTCCAGATTTCTCAAGACTGCTCATACCCTTAAAGTTAATGATTATAAAAACAACAGGAGCTGATATTTTTGCTCAGAGAAACTGCTGGTGTCCTTGTTCCCTTCCTCAGCTTACCCTCTGGGTTAATGAACAAATAGCCTTCAATAAAAGCTGAGTGGTACAAACTTTTGGGGGCATACACCAGAACCCCACAAACAGGTGGTGATACCCTATGCTCCCACCTTTGTAAATTCTATTCTGTGTATTTGTCTCTTTGGCATTTGTCATTGCTAACTTCACATTTCTTTTAAATTTCTTCTGCCAACTGCCCCAGATCCACATGTCTTAACAGACCCTGCTTCCAGGGTGGCAACATGGCATTCCATAAATAATAATAATGACTAAACATATAATCTTTTTTCTATGAGTAAAGTATTAGGTCCAGTAATTTACATGCATTAATTCCTCCCCCAAACTCAGTGAGTTATCTGAGTTTATTATTCCTATTTTATCAGGGAACCTGTAGCACAAGGCATTTAGGCCAAGTGAATATAGTAATGTTCCTATAAGGTCCACCCTCTTAGCTTGCCTTTATAATAGGCATCCTCAAACTACGGCCTGTGGGCCACATGCATCCAGCCAAGGACATTTATCTGGCCCGCCAGGTGTTTTTGCTGCTGCTGCCTGTCCTGCTTAGCAGCCCACTCATCTCGGGGCCCTCAGTCTGGCCCTCCAATGGTCTGAGGGACAGTGAACTGGCCCTCTGTTTAAAAAGTTTGAGGACCCCTGTAGGGCATTGGTATCTGCAAAGTCATAGGACTGTAAAGGAGCATGAAATTTTAGGGAAACAAGAATTGAAGAAATGGGGGTGAAAAGATAAAACAAGGCCAGCTTATACTTGCTATATGCCAACCTAACAGGATCTATACTATGTGTGCCGCTGTGCTGAAATCAAGAGAAATAAGAAAAATAGACACAACCTGTCTTTAAAGATTAAATTGGGGGTCACAAAATATGCACAGAAATGACAATGTATCAATTCAGTAAAACATTTAATGAAACACTAAGACTATAGGACAATCAAAGTTAAAATAGTCAATAAACAATTGTGGATTATTCAGTGTTAAAGCATAAAGAAAAAATGCACAGAAAATGAAGATGTGCCAAATAGAAAAAAAAAAGTAGAAAAAATAAGAAAAAGTAAAAATGAAGTTATTGAAATAGTACAGTACCTTTACCAGCCAACTGCCACGTATTTGTCCCAAATACTCAATAAATTGGGTGTCACTGACAGTCAGGAGTTTGCTGTAACTCTATCCACACTGAAGTGAGATGTCAATCAGGAGCATATTAATCTTGTCATCAGTACCTAAAATCTCAGTGGAGGTGGTTTTTGCTTATTCACACTGAATAACCAGATCGCCTATCAGTAACCCTTCCCTAAACTTTCCACAAGAACAATTGAAAAGTTGTGTATATATGTGAGTGTGTGAGTGTATATATGTATGTGTTGCACATATATGTATATACATATATATAGCATATATGTTATTCCTAAGACATCCCAGTATCTGTATATATTCTTTGTATATGTGTGTGTATTTCTATATCCATCTTGTGAAAAAATAATAAAACCAATAAAGTGATCAGTGCTTTTTTTTGCCATTTTCTACTGAAAGCAATTGGAGTTTTGAAAGCAAAAGAAGTTCATGTGAAGCTCTGAATCTGAGCAGAATTTTTAGGATATTCACAGAGCTATGGACAAAAATGAATTGGAGTTCAAGGCCCATCATAAGAGAGAGGTCCTGATGTACACATTTGGTTTTTGGAGGAGTTCCAGAGAGTTATATTCTTGGTGTAGATGTAACATAAAACAACCTTTGCACAGACTAAAGCTCACTTTCAACTCACCTCACTCCCTGATTTGAGTGAAGATTCTTACATGCCTTCTGTAGGCATAAGTAAATGTCTTTCAAGCAAAATAAAAATATTTAACCCTCAAATCATAACTTTTCATTTGAAATACATAGTGAATTAAATATATACAGATATATAAGGCAAGTTTTAAGAAATAATTAAGAGAAACAAAAATAATAAAAACAAATGCACAAAAATTCTAGATATTGAATGTTAAACACTTAATTTACAATTACAGTTATGTCAAAATAAGTATTAACATCATAGACATTTTTAATAAAGAATAAGAAAAATGAATTTAATGAAAATATTTAGATATAGGGAATATAATAGCTAAAACTGAAAACTCAGTTTAAACCTAGTTGGAAGAGAATTAGAACATTGAAAGGAACTCTAGAGGAAAATGTTAAGAATAAAATTCAAATTTTTAAAAATATAGGGAAAAATTGAAAGAAGTATATGGGAAAAAATGAAAAGTTTTACGTGTGTGCAATTAGAATCCCAGAATAAGCAATGAGAGAAAATAAGGCAAAGGAATGTATGAAGAGATGCTGGTTTAGAAATTTCCAAAATTGGCAATAAATTTCCAGCCTCATATTTTAGAAAAAGTTAAAAAATTCAAGAAAAAGGATACAAATCAAGAGAATCACAATAAAAAGAGAAAAATGAATCCACAATGTACACACATCAAGGAAAACTATCGAAGATCAAAGACATAAAAGTTTGAAATGCTTTTTAGAGGGGAAAAAGGTAGTAATAAGGCTCAAGTCTGACTACTCAACAGAAACTCTGACAGAGCACAATTGAAGTGAATTATATTTTTCAAAAGTATTTAACTACAAACCTTAAACAATCAAGGCTTTTGGAGACCAGAAAAACAAAACAAAACAGAACAAACAAACTGGAGAGTATTTTTCACCAGCAGACTAACACTTAAAAAGAAAAGCCAAAACAGTATTTAAAACATAAAGAAACTTATCTTACATGGCTTCATATCTACGCACATCTTACATAGACTAAAATCATATTTACAGGTGAATGTGTGAGTAAATCAACAACAAATATTAGCAAAAGCAGCCAAATGTTGAACACTCCAAAACATCCACCAAGAAAACAATAAAGAAATGTGTTATAATGTATTGGAAAAGTAGAATACCACACACTAATGAATGGACAGGTAATTCCACAAACCAAAACAGGAATAGACTTAATAAATGTATTGTTGACCAAAAGACAGATGGTTTACATCTCCTATCTGATTAAATGAAGAAAAATAAATAAAACAAAAAGAAGACAGATCCCAAATAAAACACTCTCTTTAAGAGTCTATTTATATAATACAAGGTAGACATATATATTAAAAATATATTTAGGCCTGGTGTGGTGGTTCATGCCTGTAATTCTAGTATTCTGGGAGACTGAGGCAAGAGGATCTCTTGGGCTAAGGAATTTGAGATTAGTCTGAGCAAGAACAAGACCCTGTTTCTACTAAAAATAGAAAAATTATCCAGGCATTGTGGCACATGCTTGTAGTGCCAGTTACTGGGGAGGCTGAGGCAGGATGATCACTTGAATATCAAACATTTAAGTTTCTGTGAGCTAGGCTTATGCAATGACAATCTAACCTAGGCAACGGAGTGAGACTCTGTCTCATCAAAAATGTATTTATGTTGTCAAAATTTGGGAACTTTTGGGAAAAACAGAATAAGGCCATCCAAGATATTAGTGGTGATTTATTGATTGATTAATTATGTGGTTGTGTACACTGTATAGTCACTCTACTATTTATGTTCCTCTATTTTAAAAGCTTTATCAGTTTGTGAGCTTTGGTTTGGACAGTGTTCTTTAGGTGTATCCTATTTCAACCTTGAAGAAAATATGTCATTCTCTAGCATTTTGTAGAACAATCAATTTTAAGACTGGCTGACACAGACTTCAAGTGTAAAAATATGAAAATTCCTTTGCTGAATAGCTTTAAATCAGAATCATATTTTATAATCGAATATTTCCACACTTTGTTAGGTGACTCATATCATTGGGTGAAAAACATATATCTCAAATAATTTTAGGTAGACCAACTAGAAATATGCTAATCACCTCAACAACTAATGCTAAATTATTTCAAAATTCAAATATTATATTACTCAGGATTGAATCTTATCATTCTTGTTTCTTACTTTATTTCCATATATAGAAATTTCACACTGTTACGGAGTGCAACTATGCTTTGTATAAACAAAGGTACTACACAAACATATTCTGTACCACTCTGGTACGTCCATTTTCATATATATTTGTCATCCATCTCCAATATACCTGAGAACGAAATTATGACACCAAGAATTCAAGTTGTCATTTCTCTGAGGTAAATTATTAAAGAAGATCCAAGTAAGAGATAATGGTGCTGGACATTCTTCTCAAAGCTGGAGGGGGGGGGGAGCTGAAGGGGGTGTTAAAAATCTTCATGATGTAGCCCCCTCAAATATTTTACTGTACTTTATTTTACTTCACCTTACCTATGAGACAAAAGGCAAGACCTCCTGAGAGATATCACGGCCTGAGCTTAGGAGATAGGGAAAGGAGGCTGAGAATAGCCAATAGGCAAGTGACTGACATGTGGAAGAAGATTCAGCAAGCCTAGGTGCAGTATCTCCTGAGAGGACCAGTGGTTATCATCAAGACTTCTGCCACCTGCTGGTTACATAACTGGATGCCCCTGAAGATGGAGCTCATCATTTGGTCCATCAGTTTATTTAGGACCTGATCATCCTTCTCAGATGAAAAGTTTTTTTATCTCAGTACATCCAATTCTCTTCTATATTTTAAATCCTCTTTTAAGGAAATAAATTTTGTCAAATTGATGTTTCAGGCATATTCATAGACACCTAAGTCAACATACATATCCCGGAGGTTTGAGGGAGCTTCATCTGAACACTTCTCTATAATTGATACAGCACATGCCCTGCAGTATTTGAAGTTGCTCTCTCATAGGTCAGTTGAAAATGACACTTTTGTTGATTTTATCTTCTTTTACCTATTGCACGTTTCCACCTCTGTTTGAACGTAATAGGTCCATTTTCTTCACACTCTTCTTTATTTTTCTCCTTCACATTCTCTATTGGGAGATTAAGAAAGCAAGATATTCTTTCACTTCACTATCATCACCCTTTTTTGTTTTCCTGAGCATCACATGCCATTGATTCTACAACCACAAAAGGCTAAAAACTTACTTATTTGATACAACGTTCCTGTAGGCTGGACATTATAAATTTGATGAATGAAAAGGTAGTCAGAATGGTAATGTGGAACTAAAGGGATATAAACTCATTCCTCAAGTTAATAGTCTGGATTACACTGGATGACATCTTTGTTTCTTTTGTTCACTACCCACTAAATACCCAAATCCCATTGTTCAGCTTAGGCATGATAGCAAACACAAATTACAGAAAATCCTTTTACCTCAGATGCAAAGCTTTGTGTATTAGGGTAATAAAGAAGGAAAAATGGTCATTTTAATTTTTCTCTTATGCAGTCTATTTATGTAGTAAACCTTCACCAAAAATAGAATCTTATAATTAATATTAAACCAGAGGGAAGAAAGCATACTTACTAAAAAGCTTGAGGTTATACAACCAAACCACTGATCTTGTCACTGTAAATGATAGCCCTAGATCAAATTCGACTTTTATACCTTAGTTGACCAGAGACATGCTTTCACTGGATTAAGTTTTAATGTTATTCTGTGGAATTTTATTGATGAACACGACATCAAAACAAGTGTTTCAAAATCACAAGTTCACTTGTCATAAAAGTGTTATGGGCACTGTCCTCTGTGTCCTTATTGGCCTCTTTATAAAGTCAGGAATGCCTCTAATTGAAAAGGCCTAAGAGTACCTGTGGCTTCCTTTGAGCAAGTGGCTTTCTGCTTCCTGTCAGCTAAAGAATTATATAGGTAGAGATTTTCACACAATCTCAAAAGACTCAGTCAGGAAGAAATAGAAATCCTGAACAGGAAAATAGCAGCCATGAGATTGAAACAGTAATAAAAAAGCTTTCACAAACAAAATCTCTGGACCAGGTGTATTCACAGCCAGACTTTGCCAGACCTACAAAGAAGAGCTGGTATGCATAATGCAGAAATTATCCCATAACACTGAGGAGGAGAAAATCCTCATCTCATTCTATGAAGCCAGTATTACTCTGATACTAAAGCCAGGAAAGGGCACAACAACAAAAAAAGAAAACTACAGATCAACATCTATAAATGTAGGTGCAATTGTCCTTAATAAAATACTAGCAAACTAAATTAAACAGTACATAAAAAAAAATCAATCATGAACAAGTGGTCTTCATTCCAGGGATGTAAGGATGGTTTAGCACAGGGAAATCAATAAACGTGATTCATCACACAAACAGAAGCAAAAACAAAGGTTATATAATAATCTTAGTAGCTGTAGAAAAAAATATGACAAAATTCATCATCCTTTGATGATAAAAACTCTTAAAACACTAGGCATGGAAAGACTATATCTCAAAACTATAAAAGTCATATATGTACATATTATAAATCCACAGCCAACATCATACTGAATGGGAAAAAAGTTGAAATGATTCCTACTAAGAACTGAAATAAGACAAGGGTGCCCACTGTTACCACTTCTATTCAACATAGAGTTTGAAGTCCTAGCAAGAGCAATCAGGCAAGAAAACGAAATAGACGATATTCATATAGGGAAAGAGGAGTTCAAACTATCACTTTTTGCTGGCAATAGGATCTTATATCTAGAATACCCCAAAGACTTCACCTAGAAAACCCTGGGATTGGGAAATACATTCAACAAAGTCTTAGGTGACAAAATCAATTTACAGACATCAGTAGCATTCCTATGCATCAATAATACTCAAGCTGAACATTAAAAGAAAGGCTGAATACATGCACAGTATTTACAAAGAAAAAACACCTAGGAATTTTCTTTACCAAGGAGATGAAGGAGCTCTGTAAAGAGTACTATGAAACAATGAGGAAATAAATCAGAGGTGATACAAAGAATTGGGGAAAAACAAAACAAAACAAAACAGTATGCCTAGGGATTGTTAAAATCAACATTGTTAAAATGTTCATACTACCCAAAGTGATTAAAGATTCAATGCAATCTTCATCAAAATGCCATTGTTGTATTTCACATTCCAAGAAAAAAATAATTCTACATTTTGTTTGGAAGCAGTAAAGAGCCCAAATAGCCAAGGCAACCTCAAGCAAAATGCCTAAACCTGGAGGCATTACTTCACCAGACTTCAAATAATACTATAAGGTTATAGTAACCAAAGCAGCATACCACTGGCACAAAAATAGAGACATAGACCAATGCAACAGAACAGAAAACCTCCTTATAAAACCATCCACATGCAGCTAACTGATCTTTGACAAAGAAGACCACAATACAAGGTGAGAAAAACAAGCCCTGTTCAAAAAATGGTGGTGGGAGAATTGGATGCCACATGCAGAGGAATGAGCAGAATCCATATCTTTAACCACTCACAAAAATTGAGTCTAGATGGATAAGAGACTTGAATGTAATTCATGAAACCATAAGATTGCTAGAAGCAAATGTTGGACAATCTCTTCTATATTTCAGCCTAGGCAAAGAAATTATGAAGAAGACCTCAAATGTCAATCACAACAAAAGCATAATAAATCAATGGGACTTTATTTAAAAGGTTCTGCACAGCTAAGGAAATAATCAGCATAGCAAATAGACAACATACTGAATGGGAGGAAATAGTCACCATCCACATATTTGATAAAGGGATAATAACCAAAGAACTGAAGCAAATTAACAAATAAAAAACCAAACAACTCCATTAAAAAGTAGGCAAAGACAGAAAGATAAATTTTTAAAACAAAAGTAGAGAAATGGCAAAAAAGAAAAGAAAAGAAAAGAAAAAAACATGAAAAAATGCAAACTATCACCAATCATCAGGGAAATGCAAACTAAAACTACAATGAGATATCACCTTACACCCCTTAGATGTGTTTAGGCTTTTATTAAAACGTCCTAACACAATAGATTCTGGTGTGGATGCAGAGTGAAAGGAATATTTATACACTATTGGTGGACTGAAAATTGTTATAGTACAACCTTTATGAAAAATTATATGGAGATTCCTTAAAGAACTAAAAGTAGACATATTTGATCCAGCAATCTCCCTACTGGTTATTACCCATGTGAAAAGAAGTCATTTTATCAAAAATACACATGCCCTCAAATATTTATTGCACCACAATTAACAATAGCAAAGAATTAGAATCAACTCAAATGTCCATCAATTCATGAAGGGATTAACAAAATGTTATGTCTGTGTACTATGAAATACTATTCAGTCATGAAGCAGAAGTATTAAGGCATTCTGCAAAAATATGGAGAAAAGTAGAGACTATTATCCTAAGAGAAGTATCTAAAGAAGTAAAAAATAAGCACAACAAGTGTATTATCTATTAAATGGCAACTAACCAATGAGTTTACATGTGCACAGAGGAAACTAAAACTTACTGGAATCCTTCAGGGGAGAGGGGAAGGGGATGAGTGTAAACCTGCCCAACAGGCACAATGAATGCTATTTGGGAGATGGGTACTCTTACAGCCCTAATTCAAACATGATAAAGTATTTCATGTAGCAAAAACATTTGTACCCCTGTAATATTTTGAATAATACACACAAAAAATATGCAAGCAATCATCTGTCTTTTACATATATTCATTAGACAGATGAAAGACAAATGGGAAACTGTATATAAGTTTCATGTGATCTGCATTTTTGAAATCTTCTATTTCTCTCTTCTGGTTTTCCTTTTCCCATTTTGTCAAAAGCATTTAAATAATGTAATTTATGAAAGAGGCAATGTAAGTATTACCATTTTTTCCTACAAAAATGCTAAATGTATGTTGGTTAAGCATCTATTTCATATTTTCACTGTAAAGATAAGGTTTAAAAATGTATCATTTCATGAAAAATCCCAGTTTCCTTAGGATGAATCTGAGTTCTCAACAGGCGGGGTGAGTGAGGAGTGATATTGCTTTGTTTGACACATTAGCAATATTTGGAGGCAATTTTAGTTGTCAAGACCCAGGAGGATTGATGGATTAATGGGTACAGTCCATCAATGCTGCTACATTTGCTGTAAGATACAGGACTATGCCCCTCACTCTGCTGCCCAACTCTAAAAACATTATTCAACTCACAATATTGAGTTTTGAGATTGATAAATGCAAAATTAGTTGTCTTCAGTAGATTAAAAACAAAGCAAAGCAAAACAACTTTGGGTTAAGTTGCCACAACGTTTTTCCCTTTTGTAGTTTACTTGAACCTGTTTGTCAGTGTTCTTGTTTTTCTTATTATTTTTAAAGGGACCAACTATACCATTGCTTATTTTGACTATGTCACTTTTCATTTTCTTTAATTCTACTTTCATTAATTCTTTTCCATACAAATTCTCTTTTTTTTAAGCTCTCAAGATACATATCAGCATCATGACTTATTTTGTACATTATTTGAGAAGAAAATAGATTGAGAATACAGAAATACAAAGTATTTTTGCTCTTGAAGTTGAGGATCATAGTTCTGGTAAAGGGAATCTCAGCCGGCTATTTTTGTCCTGTAGTGAACTATACCAGGATGGGATTTTTCTAGTTCAGAGATCCTACCTAGCCTCTTGATTACGACCTTCCAATTAAGCTTATGTGTGGTTATCCTGTGGAAGAATTGCTTCTGCTTTTTCCCCTTATGAATATTGCATTTTATCGAAAATAACCCCCAATTCTGATTTTATTGTCTCAGGGGAAGTTACCTTCTTCAATAAGAAAGTATATACATTTATTTATTGGGGAAAAATAATGGTCTTCCCCTCTCTGATCTCCTAAAAGGAGAGAGGGAGGCTGCGTGTTGAAGTTATAATAATATAAGGCATGGATAGTTTATAGGAATAAAGGTGATAAATATAAAGATAGATAAAGGGTAACTATTTTTAAAAGAAAAAAAAAGGATCCATTTTCAGAGTGTATTATCCGGAAAATGCTCTTTGCAAAGTAATTTTTAAGCTGAGAGTTGAGCAGAAGTCTGAGTTCCTCAGCTGCAAGGTGTCAGGAAATGCATTTGAGGCACTCACGGACAGGAGTGAGGCAGCCAAGCCCTCGAGGTGAGAAAGTGCTTGCTGGAATCACGGGATGGAAAGATCCTTGGCAAGCTCAGAGCTTGGCGCAAAAGCCGTAGGAGACCGTCAGGGGTCTCGTGTGGTCCTTATCCGGAGAGTAATGGTAAGAGCGTCAGACAACATAATGACAGGATGCTTTTTAAGAGCTCATTCATGGATAATGGATTGAAAGGAGGCGAAATTGGAAGGAGGCAGGTGAACAGTTATGCTGCAGCCCTGAAGACAACGGTGCTTCCCACCAGGGCAGCGGAGACAGAAGCTGTGCTATGTGCCAAACTGGGCGGTGGGCTGGGCAGAGCACCGTGGTGGATTTTAGGGCTGGCAAAAGAGCGATGAATATTAAGAGTAACTTTCAAATAACTACATTAAGAAATTAATTAGATACTGCCACCATTTATTGAGATGACAAAAACTAGAGAGATTTATCTGAAACGGCCATATGGTCCCTTCAGCATTTGCTTTTCTTTGTTTGCCCATTCTCTTGATATTTTACGTTGTTCCTCCGTTTTTTTCCCTTCTTCTCTCATTAGCTACTGAGTGTGCGTTTCAAATGGGAAGTTGAATACGGAGTCTCAGATTCAAACGAGCCCACTGGACTATAGATTAGATTAGAGAGTTTAACATTTAGATTCCATTAAAGCCACGGGAATAAATAAGACCACCAGGGGAAAGTTAAAAAATATATAGTGATATCTAAAAACGAAGCCTTGAGGAATTCTAACACTTAGGAATCCAACAGAGGATTAAAAGAAGAAAGATAATTAAGAATCAAGCGGATAACCAGAAAATTGTGTTTTCAGTGAATCCAACAGCAAGGAATGAGAACTTAAATATACTCTGTTTATACAGAAAAAAAAACATTGTATTATAAATCTAGTCCGACAGCAAAACATCCAATTCTCTGTCTTATTTGACAAATTTATTTTTTGAATTGTCTTAATACTATAAAATCTTTACTCCTTGTATTGACCAGTACATTGGCCAATAATCTTGAGATGCCTATTTAAAGATAGGAGGGGCAAAAAAGGAAAAATCATGAGTCACTGATGAAATTGTAATCAAGCAAACTATGTAGAGAAAACTTAAAAACTAAAAGAAAAATATAGGAAGAAGTCCATCATAAGTTCTACACTATTCAGACTTATTTGTGGCTATAAAGTTTATATAGAAAATATAGCCATGTCATTAATATGCCTGTGCATTCATTACAGCATGCGTGTAATTAAACCCACACTTTCTGCTATCTGGAATTTTTTATCCATAGTAACTCTTCAGTATAAAACTATCAGTACCACATCAATCTGAGCTGATACTTTGATGTGTTTTTGAAATATACATGGCTTGACTGGAGCTGTACTTCAAAGAAAAATTGACCTTTTAATGGAAAAGAGCATTTCCCCCTGTTTAGAGGTAAGTATATGAAAGTCCCAGACTAGTATAAATAAAAAAGGACCTCTAAAGTGTCAGAAGATCAGACAGAGGGGCAAACTTTACAGGATTCAGAAGTCTAAATCCTCGTCCACATCTAAGAGAACGGCATTTCTTTACCCACATAATTAGAAAATCTTCTTAGTTAGGGAATAAAGTAATAAATCAGGGTTTTTCTGAGTTTGTTATTGCATTTTGGCTTCTAATTATCCTGAAAAGATTTGCGGACAGGAGATGAAACATTTGAGACTCCTCCCTGCACGACACACTAGATAAGGTTCATCACGCAGGTGAAATAAAAATGTACAATGAATGGAAACTGATTTTAGGAAACATTTATCAGTGTTCAACCCGTGTTTTTAATCACAAGTACTGTTCAATTCTAAGCTGTGAATGCCTACATCTCATTACAAATTTGAAAGGTAGTTATTTCAATCCCTCAATGAAAATTAAAAAATATTTTAATGATACAATTTCCTCAATATCAGAACAAAGCAAAACATCTCAGTATTTAGGCAAAGAATGCTTAGAAATCATAGAGTATTTTAGTTTCTCAAGAATAACTAACAGGTAAAATGGGAAATAATCCTAACATTTTGGGAATTAATTAAATGATATAATTTATTAGATTCTTCATTGGATTATTTTAATAATGCTTTATTATATCAAAAGATAATTCCATCATAGTTTATGAGGTCTTTCATGAGTATAGTAGAAAGAATTTAACACATAGTCTCAAAATTTCTTCTAATTTAGTTCCTTGGTGGTTAAATAAGTGTATTTTTTGCTTCAGAGCATAGCTATAACATCAGGAGATACAGATTTTCTAGTAACTAAAATTGTTTTTAAAGAATAAGAGATGAACGCCTATATTATTGTAGGCTCATTCTCGGGACAAAATATTCTTTGATATACAGAAGAAAGCTTAGAACAAAACTGTCTACAAGGCCTAATTTGTTCCTGAAATTTTGTTACATAAATCAGGAAAACAATTGCACAAAATCTGGTGTCAATTATGTGGAAAATGTCACGATGTATATCATTCTAATAATATTATGGGAAGTGTTATGTTGATTGTCTAATCTGTGTTTCCAGGTACTGTTTTTTTTTTTCTTTTTCTATTCAGGTACCCAAACTAAGATGAACATAGTTTTCTTTTATACTGATTTCTACAGAAACTAGCAAAATTCATCTTGTTGGCTACACCAAGGACCACAATCACTGAAGCATTGTGACACTATTAGTCAAGACTCCAAATTCATTATCTAAACCATACATGCCTCAGATTTTCCATTTAATGGAAGTGTATCTCTTGCTTCTAACCCTACTAGAGATTACCAGATAGGAGCAAAATGTTCCTATCTCTCTACACATATGTTCATTTTTATTGCAAACATCAGAGTAAAGCAACCACACCCAACAGTAGCCACAGTTTCTTCTAAGTTTAAATGATATTTTGAAAATTAATCATTTATTATCTATCAGGGTATCTTAGAGACTTTGGAAAAATCCTCTCAATATTTTTAGAATGAAATATTTTATGTGAATATGTACAAATTCTCTATCTATCATCTTCACACCCTATTGGAATATTTGAAATTCAATAGGGACTAAATTTTACATCATAGACTTAAAGAAAATTTGGAAAGACACTAAAAAGTTAAGTAATGTTTTCAATGAAAGCCAATGCCAGCCATTCTATGATCACAATTCTAATTACTTTTCAAGGGAACAATTAGGAACCCATTATAAAGAAGTGAGCATGGAATGATGGTGCATGGCAGTCGATTGCTTGGGAAGAAGAGTGTGAATAGACTTGGGTCTCTTCCCACCCCCCACCTGAAGATAAAATTAGTTATGCCAAACAAAAGTATAACTTTCTCCCATAAAGTTTTTTTTTTTTTTTAATGGGGAAATGGCCTGACGGCGTAGATGTTTAAATGGGTTCTCCCACTTGAATGTTTTATTTATCATGTGATGCAGCATACATCTGTAAATTCAATACCTTTTGAGTTGAAACAAGAAAGGCAGAGCTATAAAAAGTAAGTTGGCAGAAGCCAGACTCTAAGTTAATGAGATATTATTTTACTCCTCCTAAAGAAACGTGAACTATATTGACACTGTGAGTGAAAAGTAAAAAAATAAAATAAAATAAATTGAGACAAAAATGAACCAAAGTGAATTTACCTCTTTCCCAACTCCGGAGATAATAACTGCAAAATCCCATTACTTACAAACATCTGGCCTGAAATGCTTTGGGGGCACCTGGAGTAGTAAAGATCTGGTGTCAGGTTTTTGTCTTGAGTTAATTCATTAAGCTGCAAGGGGCCTAGAATATTAGCTCACATTAGTCTCCTAAAATTGCCACCAGTGTTAAACAATGAATATGTTTGGATAGAAAGGAAGACTTATTTTTTTTCTTCTAGAAAATAAAACATTTTCTTATCAGAGTTGGTCTTTGTATCTCAGTAGAGCCAAGAAATGTGTATTATTTATCAAGGTACATTTAAGCAGAAGGAAAGAAAACTTAATAAAGTGAACTGTTTAATTTCTCAGTAATAAATTTGCTGATATGGAAGTTAAAAGAAAGTAAAAAAAAAAAGATTTAAAGAAAACAAAGATACTATTTTGTTAAGAGAATATACAGTAAAAGTTCCTTGTTTGATAAAATGGACTGATAGCTTACTCCTGGCTACAAATAGAATGCTTCATTGTATTTAGAAAGCATGTAAAAGGGAGAAAAGATTTTTGTTTTTTTTCAATTAATAGTATCGTATCATTCTTATGAGAACAATATTTTTTTAAAATAGGAAACAGAGTCTTGCCAGGCAGGGTGTCTGGCACCTGTAATGCTAGTACTCTGGGAGGCCAAGGCGGGTGGATAGCTTGAGTTCATGGTTTGAGACTAGCCTGAGCAAAAAGCAACACCCCATCTCTACTTAAAATACAAAAACTGAGGTAAGAGGATAGCATGAGCCCAAGAGTGGGAGGTTGCTGTGAGCTATGATGCCATAGCACTCTACCCAAGGCTTAAGACTCTGTCTCAAAAAGAAAAAAAAAAGAAAAAGAAAAAAGAAAAGAAAGAAAAAAAAGAAAGAAAAGAACAGAAACAAAGTCCTGATCTGTTGCTCAGGATGAAGTGCAATGGCCTGATCATCGCTTACTGCAGACAACTTTGAACTCCTGGGCTCAAGTGATCCTTATGAGGACAATATCTTTAGAATCCTCATATGTGACATGAAACTTAAGGCCAATATAATTCTAGGTTTGACATCAACAATTTGCATATGAGCATTTACTCTTCAACTTTGAATATCAGGGTACACTTCTACTCTTAGCACAGAAATAATGAAGCAACAGGCTTCGTAATATCCTATCTTGTCAGTACTCAAGGCAGATGGTTCCTAGAGGCTAATAGAATACACAAAACTTTACAAAATACTTATAAATTATTCTCTATATGTTGGCCACCTCTTTGTAAATTTTTTACTGAATATTTTGTAAATAAAGGTATGTTTAGCTACAACTTCCCATTTTTGCTTTGAGCAGCAACTTTAGGGGTGACTTTTGGGACACCTGTACTATAGAACCCACATGAAAACAAGTTCTTTCCAAACCCAATTTTTAAATCAAACCACAGTAATTGGAATTCTCACAAAATGGGACCCAGAATATACCCATTGTGTTGCCACATCAATATTTTAATTGCCCAGCCTGCTGAGGTGGGACTTGAACTTAATAACTACTTTGAATAACTCATTGCAATATATCAAAGATTAAGATGAAAATTGCTTTCTCAAAGGAATAAGGGCAAAAGAGTTAAGAGCATAGCCACTCATGTGACATTGACAATCCAAATGATAAATCCAGCTAAAATCCAAAGCTGAACCCAATCTGGAAATTTATGAGAATCATGTGGGCTGCGGCAACCAGAGGCAGTCCCCGAGGTGAAGCATAAATTGCTTCATATACATGGCCTGCTCAAAAGAAGGATGCTCAGAGGCTGAAAAGTGATTTTCTTCATCTAGAAGTCCTTATCCTTAGCCAGATCACCTTGCTACATTGTCAGGAAAATGGGCCCTAAATAACTTGTCAATAAATCCCTGTAGGTTTGGAGGAAGAATAGAAGTGGGTTATGTAGATGTCCACAAAATACGCATAGCTAAGGGCTCAAGGGACGCAAACGGCTGGAAAAGATACTTTAGTCAGATCCTTGGAGTGAGTTAAATGATTTCCTGAAATGAGCAGGTTTTGGGGTGCTCGGCCATCCTCTAATAAGCACAGTCTTAGGACAGTTCTGTTGTAACTGATGAAACGGCTAAAGTGATAAGAAACTGCATCCCAGGGCAGCAGGAAAGAAATCACTGGGAAATGGCTGTGAGCCAAATTCCCCAAGGACAAGAGCCTGCACAGAGCTACAAGTGAATTAGATTACACCTCTGTCATGGACCCCAGGAAGCTAGAAATGGGTGTTAACCAGGATTGACACCTATTATGCTCTCAGATTCACTTATCCTGCAGCAGAAGAAACCTTAGAGGACACAGGGAGAGGGTTGGAACAGTGAATCCTTTATCATTCAAAAAATCTCATCATTTTACTGCTAGACTAGGATGCAGAAATGGGAAAAAATAAAATAAAATGCTGCACAGCCCTGCCTCACCCTTTTCTTTTTCTAAGAATACTGAATTATCAGAACGTGTGACAGTCCAAGCATCTGGTAAAAAGGAGCTTTGTAAGGATTGATATAATCGTTTAAATAACATGTGTCCTCAAATTACTTAAGATCGGACTCTACTGTAAGTGTGGAGATGGACGAAGAGAACCTTTAGGAAGTCTGTAGTGATTATTAGTACTTTGATTAAGCGGTAGATCTGAGCTGGTGACCCCATGTATGAGGTGAGCAGGCGTGGGTCAAATGGGGAAGATGGACAAATGGGATTGAGGGTTAATAAGTAGAAGGGGCCCTCCTACCTGGACTGCCATTTCAGGAAAGGATGCCACCATACTGTTTCCGTGAGATCACCGTGGGGAAAATAAACACTATTTTTGCTTAGATCTGGTGGTAATTGGCAATGTTGGGAGAAAACTTCAGAACTGTTTTCTACGGAGAATGGAAATTGGACTCCTGCTGCTTTGTAAAATACAAATAAATACTCCATTTGGATAATTCAGAGAAGAGAAGCAACTCAGCGTGCAGGCCCAGGGTACCACGAGCAGGCCACCGAGTGAGCGTGGTACCCAATAAGTAGCAATTAGATTTCCAGGTGATTTCTAAAGAGAAAAGGAGCCGGACAGCAGTGAAATAGTATCTTCAAAAGCCTAGAAAAAGGCACCCTTAAATATAAAACAGAAAACATGTTTTAAAAGAACAAAAGTGATTGTCGGCATTTTCAGATTAGATCAGTTCACTACTGAGTGGTCATTACTAAGTGAAAGTTAAAACTTCAGTTGACCCGTGAAGAACCTGAACTTGAACTGTGGGCCCACTTATTTGTGGACTTCTACCCACCTGTGCCATCCCTGAGACTCCAAGACCAACCCCTCTCCTTTTTCTGCCTACTCAACAGGAAGATGATAACAGTGAAGGCCTGTGTGATGCTCCTCTTGCACTTAATGAATAGTAAATATATTTTCTCTTCTTTGTGGTTTTCTTAATAACATTTTCTTTACTTGAGCTAATTTTATTGTGAGAATACAGCAAATAATATATAATATATAAACTATGTGTTAATTTTTATGTTATCAGGAAGGCTTCTGCTCAACAGTAGACTGTTAGCACTGAATATTTAGGTGAGCCAAATATGATACGATTGTTAACCGTGCAATTCCCTCAACTCCGGCACTGTGAAAGTGTCAGTTGTATACAGATTCCAGGAGCACTCAAATTTTCAACAGACTTTTTTGCTTAATTTTTCTTTATGGAACTTGACAACTTGACTAAAATTTATAAAAGGACCAACAAACATCTATGATACTCTGTAAAAGTTAGCAAAATTGTTTAGCTAGATATTTATTAAAAATCATTGAAAAGCTATATCAATAAATAATGTAAAAGAAAAGTAGATTAAAATAAACAGAAAACACTAGAATCCAGAAAGAGATGTAAATATCTGTAGCCACAATTTACAACACATGTAACAGAGGAGTTTAGAGTGGTGGGGAAGATTATCTTTCCCTTTATTTCCCAAAAATTAAAATCCCAGTTTCAGCTCAACACTCATAGCACAGTTGTTATGGTGCCAGCCACATGCACCAAGGCTGGTGGTTTCAAACCTGAGCCTGGGCCAGCTAAACAACAATGACAGTTACAACAAAATTAGCCAGGCATTGTGGCAGGCACCTGGAGTCTCAGCTACTTGGGAGGATGGGGCAAGAGAATCTCTTAAGCCCAAGAGTTGGAGGTTGCTGTGAGCTGTGATGCTTCAGGACTCTACTGAGGACAAAATAATGAGACTTTTTATAAAAAAAAAAAAAAAAAGCAGTTTCAGCAGATGGTAAATCTAATATGAAAAGCACAAAGAAGAAAGAAAAAGAAAGGAGAGAAAAGGAGGGGAGGAAGAAAAATCTTGAGATTTAGGGGTCACATGTGTGATTTTCTGGCAGAAAAATATTTCTAATAGAATACTTACCATATAAATTAACAATTTTTGTACATTAAAGAACATAATTTAAAAAGTAGTGGTCCATATACACAATAGAATATTATTTAACCATAAAAAGAATGAAAATCTGCCATTTCCAATAATATAAGTGGAACCAAAGAATCTCATGTTAAGTGAAATAAGTCAAGTAAGGAAGAATAAATTTCACACTTGTTCTCACAAGTAGGAGCTAAAAATGGAAACAATTGACTTCATAGATATGGAGTAGAATGATGGTTACCAGAGGCTGGGAAGGGTAGCTGGGGGTGGGGGGACTAAAGTGGGAGGGGTGGTTAATGGGTACAAAAACATGTTACACAGAATGAACAGGATCTAGTATTTGATATCACTACAGAGTGACTATAGTCAACAATAAGTTACTGTATATTTTTAAATAAACACAAAGTGAAATTGGCATGTTCACAAAGCAAAGAAACAATAAATGTTTGAGGTCATCTATACCCCATTACCCTGATTTTATTTTTACACATTTTGTATCTATATCAAAATATCACACGTACCCTGTAAATACATACCTAAAATAATTAAAAATACATGCTTAAAAAGGCTGATAGCAAACAAGAAGTTATTGTCAACTATATAGTCAAAATAGGATTTCTATCTAAAATACAACAAAAGTTTCCAGAAGGGGAAAAAAAAGACAAGATAATTAAGAAATGGTCAAGAGACATAAATACACACATATAAAAAAATCAACCCATGAAATGTTGCTTAATCTCATTTATCAAAAATGCTAATTAAAATCAAAATGAGACATTACACTACACCCATCAGAATATTTAAAGTGATAATACAATAAATGTAAGAGAAGGTGTTGCAGGACACGGAAAGGAGGATAAATGTACTTGGATGCTAAGAAACATGCTCAGAAGATTCACAGCAACATTACTGGCAATAACTCCAGTCCAAACATTTTCCAATAGTAGAACTTTTAAACTGGTTGTGATTCATCCATAGAATGATATATACATACACGTTGGCGGAAATGGACAAACTCTAGCTACCCACAAAATCTTGACCACATCTCACTGACGTGACTCTGAGCAAAGAAAGCCAGACCCCCAAATATACGTGCAGCATGATTTCATACATACCAAGTTCTAAAAACAAAACTAAATTGTACTTTTAATAAATATATTGGTGGTAAAATATTTAGAAAATAAGAAATTATTGTCTAGTTATTACCGTAACATCCAGGACAGTGCTCACTCTTGAGGTGGAGGATGAAGGGTTTAGGAATCATGATATAAATACATAATATAAGAGCTCTGCGGTTGATATAGTGTTCTATCGGATCCCAAATGTGGATTACAGAGGTATCTGCTAGTGATAATTCGTTACTTTGTGTAATTTTTGGCATATGTCATAATTTTCAGTTAAAAAGCTTAAGAAGAAAACATCAGAGAATAGAAACCTTTCCACAGGAGGGATTAGAGTAATAACATCCCCTGTTATTCCATTTTTAATGCTATACAAATGGTTATAAGTATGCAAACACTAATACTACTTTGGTCTAAATTCTGATATATTATATAAAAGTGTAGGGTGGTGAATAGTGAAAGTATGGAAAGAGGAGCTACATAAAAGTGTAAACCCCCCTTTTTAAAAGAAGTAATTCATATGGACAGTGTAAAATCTAAAACCACGGGATGACAACATGAATACAGTATGCAGGTTGTGGAGACAAATGCCAGCAGTAAAAGCAAAAAATTCATATTGTACATAACTTTTATTAAAACAAATATTAATAATATTTTTATTTTTTATAATTATAGGTACATCACAGTTGTGTATATATATGGGATACATGTATATTTTCAGATATATGTGCATACAATGTGTATTAATGAAATCAGAGCAGCTGGTATATTTATCACCTCAAGTATTTATTATTTATTTGTGTTAAGAACATCCCAATTCTTTTATTTTAGCTATTTTTAAAAAATGCTATAAAGTATTGTTATAATCACCCTATTATGCTATCAAATACTAGATCTTATACATTTTATCTAAGTATAATTTTGTACCCATTAACCATCCCCACTTTATCCCCCTCCTACCACCTCTCATGGTCTGTGGTAACCACCATCTTACTCTCTATCTTCTTGAGATCAATTGTTTTAATTTTCAGTTCCCACATAGGAATGAGAACATACAAAATTTGTCTTTCTGTGCTTGGCTTATTTTACTTTATATTATGTTCTCTAGGCCCACCCAAGTTTTTGCAAATGACAGAATTTCACTCTTTTTTTTTTTCTGAATAGTATTCCATTTTGTATATGTACCATATTTTCTTTATCTATTTATCTTTTGGTGGACACTTAGGTTGGTTCCAATTCTTGGCTATTATATTCTACTTCATTGAAATAAGCATGGGGATGCAGATACCTTTTTGGTCTACTTGGGTTTAGGGGGAGGGCATAGACCTAGCACTGGGATTTCTGAGTCATATGGTAGTTTTATTTTTAGTTTTTTAGAAGGCTCTACTGATCTCCATGGTGATTTACAAATTTCCATCCTACCAACAGTGTATGAGGATTCCTTTTTTTCTCCTTTTCCTCACCTGCATTCATTATTGCTTGTCCTTTGGATAAAAGATATCTTAACTAGGGTGAGATAATATCTCATAGTAGTTTTGATCTGCGTTTCTCTGATGGATAATGATCTTGAACACTTATTTCATATACCTGTTGGCCGTTTATGTGTCTTCCTTTGAGAAATGTGTATTCAGATCTTTTGCCTTTTTTTTAATCAGATTATTTGATTTTTCTGTTGCGTTGTTGGAACTCCTTCTGTATTCTTGCTATTAATCCTTTGTCAGATGGATAGTTTGCAAATATTTATTCCTGTTCTGTAGGTTGTCTTTTTGCTTTGTTGACTGTTCCTTTTGTTGTGTAGAAGCTTTTTAGCCTGATGCAATCTCATCTGCCCATTTACTGTTGGTTACCAAGTTTTTGAGATATTCCTCAAGAAAACGTTGCCCAGGCCAATGCCTTGGAGCATTTCCACAAAGCTTTCTGTTAGTAGTTTCATAGTTTCAGGTTTAAATTTAAGCCTTTATTTTATTTGTGTATATGGTGAAGGATAAGGGTCTAGTTTCATTCATATATCCAGTTTTTATAACACGGTAAAAATACAGTAGAACCTCTGTAAGTTGACCATCCAAGGGGTTGTAACAGACTGGTCAACATACAAAAATTGTCAACATGAGGAACTAGACCTATTGTACTGATATCTGTCTGTGTTGTATGTCTGGTCTATGAAACTTAGGCCAAATTAGGACATGATCATTGTAAGGAGGTGATCAAATATGAAGTTCCTGCTGTAATTTTAAAAGGGCCAATATAGGTAGAAAGGTATAAGCCAAGATGAATGTGATATAAAAAAAGGGTTAGTTAAGAAAGCTAGTAATATATGGAGGATGGAGGAATGGAAGACTGGGGACTGCTTTGTGGAAGCAGAGGACACCGCTATTGATAGGCAAGGGGCATTGATTGACTTTCACCCAAAGGCCTTCACAGGGTCTTGGTGAATTTGTTAGTTTAATTAACATGTAGAAAGAAGACCTTATCACCTAGGAAGAGATGGTTTCACATTTAGTTGACAAAAACAGAAAAGACAGCATTGGTTTTTGACTTAGGATGACAATTACAACTATCACTCAAAATGAAACACTTATACCTTGGATTGCCATTTTGGGGAGATGACTCAAAAATAATACTTGAACAAAGGGAGGTGATATAATTGATAATGCCCCCTAAATAAACATATTGCAATCCTTCCGTGTGAGGCAAAAAGAACCATGTCCAAGACTCGGGAATGCCAAAGTATGTGGATAAATGGGCAAGAGTCTTTTTCCTCTGGTAGGATTCACATGATCCATACCATATTTAAATCTTAACTCTCATTTTGAGCAATTTGAGAGCTGACCACTTCCATTCTGAATGAAACATTCTTCAAATTTGTGATTTATTTAAACAGGGCATAGTCAGCTCTGTAGACGTTGAGGTCTTTTGCTTTATCATGATGTTACAAATATCAACTTTAAATTCATTCTGCATTAATTTTATTGTTGATACACATATCTCATAAGGCACATCTGTTTTCTAATTCAATGTACTTAAACGATTCCTTGCTATTGCTCTATAGGCTAACAACGTGGTACAAGGCTGGTGTTTATTTGATTTGGTATTCACAGCTATATATGAACCTGACCAAGCTATTGCAGTAGTGACCCTGAAGTCTTTGTTAAAGTGAGTACCTTAGAGTCTACTTGAGTGTAACATATATCACATTGCTCCTTGTCTTCTCAAAGCAAGGTAAATGTGAAACTTTATTTAGAGTGTTTCGTACTATATATTGCTTACATCTGAACTTACATCGTTTTTATATTTTCAGATCTGTGATCATGTCAAGATCTGGGCACATGCCTATTTTTATATAACTGAAATTTATCTTTCATATAAATTCTTCAGAATTCTCAAGCAATGAGAGGTTATATCTTTACTAATCAAAAATTCTCTGGTTTTTCTCATCTCCAGGTCAAAGCTTAGAATGTTTAGTGGAAAGCCTTTCACCCCAAAATTTAACTTTTAATCAGTTGTTACTTTAACTCTTTGTGAGATAGAATTTGTATAATAGCATATTTTTAATTATAATTTTATTTCATATTATGCATTGACAAATTACAGTTGGATACACGTATGCAGAACAAAGTGATGTTATGATTTTTGAATATGATATGGAAAGAATAAAGTCCATTAACATGTTCATCACCTCAAGTATTTAATAGTTTTTGATGAAGACATTAGAAATATACTTTTAATTGTGATATTGAAAGGTACATAACTCAATATTGCATTCACTGTGATGTCTAGCTGATCTCAAAAATAAAACGAAATTTTATTCCACCTGTCTGTATATTTATCAGGGATGAATAGACAAAGAAAATTTGATCTAGGTACAGAGTGGAATACTATCAGACTTAAAGGAAGAAGCAATTCTGTCATTTCTGTAACATGGATGGAATTAGAGAATGCTCTGCTCAATGAAAAACCCAAGTACAGGGAGATAAATGTCACGTTTTCTTGCTTACATATGGAATTTCAAACAAAGCCATAGAAGCAGAAAAGGGGATGGTGGTTGCCTGAGGCTGGAGAGTGGGGGGTGTGGAGAGACGATAGTTAATGAATACAAAACCTTAATTAGGCAATAGCATACTTAATCGGAGCATCTTTCTGGATTGACCCATCTCCTCTGATTTTAAATCTAGTTATCATTTATCTTAAAAAAAAGAATTCCATTTTGGATCATGTTTACCCAACCCTATCCAGGGATGACTGTGCAAGTGTTTGACCAAGGAGGTCCTTGGACTACAAACTGCTAAGAAATCAGACAAGAAGGGGTAGAGGACAAGTCGGGGTGTGAATTTTGCCAGAGTTTCACAGGTGTGGTTGAATGGCCTGAACACTCAAGGAAACGCAGCAGCGTAACCCAAGCCTCAAAGTTATTCCTTCCAGAATTCATGGCTCAGGTCTTGCTTGCTTTCACACCTAGCTCTCAGGGTTAAAGAGCATGGGTGGTGGTCAGGGTTGGGAGGACAGCTCTCTAAGCATGAGCAAAGAGGATCCATTAACTATAAACCAGTCATCCAAAATGTTGTTAGGTTCAGGAACTATAAACCAGTCATCCAAAATGTTGTTAGGTTGTTAGGTTCTAGAAGCAAACACACATGAACAAACGGGGAAAGATCCAGGGAAACACAGAGTGAAAGCTGAGCAAAACCTTAGTACACTGAGGGTGTTTACTTCACTTGAACATCTTGTATTAGAGGTCATTCAATTTCCAACTCAATAAATGTTTATCAACCATGGGTTATTCTTCCGACATTAGGCCCAGTACTAAGAACGCAAAGTACTAACAACACAGAGAAGGTTAAGACAAGGTCTCTGTTAGTCAACACCATAAACTTTTGGGGATAGAGAAGGGTTTGCAAATGATGTGAAGCAACACTGCACCAGGTCACCGTTGCCATGTCCTGGAACCACAACGGGATGCTACTTGCTTTGGGGGAAGGATCTTAGGGAAAATTTACATGAAGAAATACCTCTTGATCTTGGCCTTGAAATATGAAGAAGTTAATTCAAGAAATGGCATTATTTTTTTTTCCATTCCTTTTATGGTCAAAATTTCCTGGACTTTAACAAATTAAAGTTCTGAAATCTGGCTTTCTTGAGCACAACTCTCATAAAACCCAAAGGCTAATTAATAAATGACCCAATGGCCTTTGTTCAGCACTTTTAATATTTATTTATCTGTAGCATTTTATATTTTTATCACTCCATTCACCACGGAACTCACTTTTTCTCTAATTTTACTGGCCCTTCCCTCCCCCAGCTTTTTTTGTGTCTCTCTAATGTGCTTTTACCCAGATTGTTTACACTTCCTTTTTATGTCTTGTGTGCCATCTACTGAGTTTTAATCTCCAGCTCTTTGCTCTTCTTTGTGGTGTGTGTTTGTTTTTCCCCTGAACATGCTCCCTGTGTCACAGCTTCAGAACTCTTCTTAATGATCAGTCTTAATTTTTTTTTTCTTTAAATTTAGCTCCGCTCTTTTGAGGAATTGTCAGTTCACTTCTAGGGACTACACTTTAAAGTACAACACAGTGAAAGCGCTGAAAGCACATCAAATGTTTAACCTCGAGAAGGGAAGCCTCAATGGGACATGAAAAGTGCCTTCAATTATTTGAAAGGCCGTTGTGTGACAGAAGGATTAAATTTATTTTGTGTCCCCACAGGGAATGGCTAGTACCAAAGTTTTGAATTTTAAGGAGGCATATTTTTAAGTTCAGTATAAGAGGGGCATTTTAAAAAATTGGATTGGAAAAAGAAACATTCAATTGGTAGAAAAATAGAGAGTTACCCTGTCATTAAAAGGATGTCAAACACAGGAGGATTGACAATTTGTTAAGAATAATGTTTAAGGGGATTGATGCATCCGATGAAGATAGAGCTTTCTGTTAGAGTTTTTAACGTCCATTGCAACTCTGAGATAATATTGTGCTACAATCCCCTTGGATTTTCCATTGTTCACTCAAGTCAAGCATATTTCAAACACAATTCATCATGTTCCTTTTAAGCTTGCTTTCCGGATGACTTCCCATCTGCCAATACAAATCTCTTGCCACAGATCACGCACTTTTGAAACTTCAGCATCACCTGATTTTCCTTTTGTTTCTGAGATCTAACCAGTCTCCTGTCTAGTCAGTTGTCTCTTGGTGAAGATGTTTCCTTTATTCTTTCCATGATAACTCCTGTGATTACACCTTCCCCAGAACTCTGGCGTGGAAAATGGGAAGTTGTTCCACAGCATTCTTTTGCTCCAGAAGCCATCCCTGTAATTCACTGTGTAGAATTATGCCACATTAACCTTCAAAACTTCAGATTGGTGGAGTTTTTTTGTTTTTTTTTGATTTTTTTTTTAAGAGACAGAGCCTTACTTTGGCACCCTCGGTAGAGTGCTGTGGCATCATAGCTCACAGCAACCTCAAATTCTTGGGCTTAGGTGATTCTCTTACCTCAGCCTCCTGAGTAGCTGGGACTTCAGGTGCCTGCCACAATGTCTAACTATTTTTGTTGTTGTTGCAGTTTGGCTGGGGTGGGGTTTGAACCAGCAACTCTTGGAATATGGAGCTGGCGCCCTACTCACTGAGCCACAGGCACTGCCCAAGACTGGTGTTCTGAAGACACATATAAATAAGAACTACACATATAAATAAGAATAAAATTAAATTCTTCAAACTAAAAATAGATCACACTAAAGTAGTATGAACTTGCATGTTCCATTATGTGACTAGCATAAATTCTCCATTAACCAGTATTTGACTATTTCCCTGAAATAAACTAGCCTTTCCATCAAAAATTGCAACAACTCTTTGTCTTGAACAAATCTTTCTAATTCCTTTATGCTTTGGTTTTAACTCTTTCCCTCACTGTGTCTCTTAGTTTAAATAGAAAAAAAAGTTTCCTTTCCATTTCACCTAGGGTAACATCTTTCTCTTCTGAATTCCTTCCCTCTGTAACTCATTTGAACTTTAACAATATACTATAGTATTTTATGTTACTTTTCATTTATAAATACTATATCCTCATTAAAACAATTCACCTCTTTAAGATTCTTTATTTTATTTATTTTTATCTTTTTCCTCTTAAAAATTCTTGTGCTAAGCATATATATGTATACATACACATACACACATATACATACTTTATTATAACTACAGATTTAGTATAATATTTACACAGTGAATCCACCATTAATATTCAATGAGATATACACACTTACAGTGCATCTTATAAGGGTACATGTGAAATTGACTAGGTGTAGGATATAATTGTCTTAACACAATAACTAAGAAAATGCCATGAAAGCTGTGTTGACCAGTTTGATGAAAGCATTTCAGGTTGTGTGTAAAACTAGCACATTGTACCCCATAATTGCATTAATGTACACAGCTATGACTTAATAAAAAAAGGAAAAAAAGAAAATATATTGTAACTGTAAAAACAATATATATATATTTATATATGATTTTATATATATATAATGAGATAGGAATCCTCTATCTCCATCTCAGAGCTGCTCTGACTTACATATATGTACTATGAATTATATCAAGGGAACCAGAAAAGATGAGAACCCTAGTGAAATTTAACAATTATGTATTATATATGGTCCTGGCTTGATATCTGTATGGAACAAATGTTTGATAGTTCAATATATGTTAGTAGCAAACTCTGTGGAAGAATACAGAAAGCAAGAGACCTCAAAACCACTTTTTGGGTGTAGGACTATCACCCAGCAACATGACATGAATCAATGGATTCTATTCTATGGTAAGAATACCACAATGACCATTTAATTGCTCTCAAAAAGGAATGCAATTGCTTTACAAAATTCAAAAGCAGGCATTGTTCACGACAATTAAAAGTTTATTTATAATTGTCACACAGTTGCATTGCTTAATCTTGTTCACTAAAACATTTTGACTTGCATTAGTGCTCCGTGGCTCCGTATTTATACTAATAATTCACACATAAATTACATGGAAAAAAATCTAATATCTGATCCTATCTTCTATGTCTCTATTTAGTAGTATAGGCTTAGTTATCTTCTGACTCTATGAATAACAACAAAAATGTCTTACTGGTACAGGAGAAAAATGCCATGGATTAGCTTTTGGCTTGCTTTCTGTTTGTTTTATTTTGATGAAAAATTGCTCCTAGTCATGGTGGATCTTAAGCACATCGTAGCTGAAGGTCTTTGGATCATTATTACATGATTGACATGGGTATTGTCTCCAACAAGCTACCCAGCTGGTATCTTCATACAGGCGTTTCAGGTAAGTTTCCCTCAGCTCTTGCAAAGTACCAATTGCTGCAGCCTGGAAGCACAGATCTCTTTGGTAGTCCTGGGAAATTTCCCCCATGAGATGCTGGAGGATATACTTCTATCTGACAGTAAGGAGTGTCAGTTACAGTATGAAGCTACAAGTGAGATGGTTGTACCTCCTTGGAGGGTCACCTTTCCAAACCTTATGGATCTCATCACTTCCTGGTTACTTTAACCTGTTGACGGTGATTTATTTCATCACAATTCATTCCTTACCCACTTCTCTTTTGCTTATAACTTAGCTAGTGAGATAGCCCCAGCTTTAGGAAGCAAGAATAATGCAAACTATTAAGTGAAAGCAAAGAATTATTGAGCTGGAAACAGTACTATATGTGCATGGGGAAGCTGTAGGCATTAGGCATGCCGAGCCTCGGTCTGTTTGAAATAAATCTGCTCCAAATAATTATCCAACAACAACAAAATCAATGTTCAGAATACTTATGCAAGTGCTCCCACTATCAATTTTTCTTTAAATTTTAATTAAACAAATATCCTTTAATAGAACAAAATATGGAATGTGAAATATATGTAGAAATGGTGTTTGGGGGTAGACATGATTCATTGTTCTGTACTTCAGATTCTCCACATAAAAATAGATTTGATGAGAGACTCTATTTGTCACAACCTATAGTAGATATGATGTACATTAAGTTGAAGAGAAAATTTAATGCATGCTTTATGTAGATTGGCAATTTTTTTTTATTGTCCTGGGTCATTGTTAGCCTTATCCTCAATTTTTGAAATAGTTTTGAATAAGAGAAAATTCTTTTGTTAAAGATAAGATATTGGTCATATAGATGAAGAGAAAAAAAATGCTTGTTTATGGCAATTGTTTTTTAATATTAAAGCTGAATTAATAGTGTGTGCTTCAGTTCTCTAGAATTTCTTGTGAATAATTCATAGTATCCAATATACCTCCCCTGAACTCAGTATCACCAGCACATGTACTTTATGCACTGAATATGAAAGAGGCTTCTTATCAGATGAATGAATTAGCTATGAATGGGAAATGATCTTTTAACTTGACTTTATTTTTTTTTCCCTTTATCACCCAGAAGGTAAGGAAATGACAAAGGACTTTTTCCCCCTTTTGGTCAATTTTCTTTTATCAGAAAAAAAGGTAATATATAGTCCACGGGTGATTGATATTTGGTGAAATGTAAGAACCCCTTATCTCAACTCATTTTTACCTGTCTTTGCTTTTATCTTCCTTGAGCAATTTTACCCTCAAGAAAAACCTATGTCTGCAATCCAGGGTATTTTAATTTCTTCCTTTTTGCTGTGGTTCTTAAATGCCCATGGTGTCCGAGAGCTTCCCCAAGGGTGTCGAGTTAAAAGGCTCCTTTTCTTTTCTTCACAGACTTTTATTTTGCAAGTGTGAAGAAAAAGAGCCTTAGGGATTTTTCTTCTCCTTATAAAACATACTCAAAGTTCTTCATTTGATTGTATAATTGTGAAGATGATTAACTTCACAGTAGCAGCAGAACTTTAATCCCAGCCCATGAATAGTACACTTTGATGTTATTTATGACTATAATACACCACCCATTCATTTAAATATCATAGGAAAAATCAATCAACTCAAGGGAAAATGTGAGTTTTCTTCTTAGACTGATTATAATAGGTATGATATGAATTTAATGAGTTTTAAACATTAAACATATTTTCTTTATGTAAAAATGTATTCTTTTGCTTTACTAGTGCAAGTAGATTTCATAGAATTTCCTTATGAAATATATTTACCTGTGAACTTACTCTACAGACAAGAACTTTTTTGTTCCTTTTAGTTTCTTTGAAGAGGTATAAAAGTCTTATGAAAATACCGTAGTTGTCAAATATATTTAATGTCGCAATCAATGTTTTCCAAAAATTATTTTGTTTGTTTACGTTTAAACTGCAATACTTTTCTATGGTCAAGGCAAAAGGATCATAACAATGTCAATATCTTATTTTCTTTAAAAAAGAGTAAAAAACGCTAGGTGCCTGTAGCTTAATGGTTAGGGCACTGGCCTCATACTCCGGGGCTGGTGGGTTCTAACCCAGCCCAGGCCTGCTAAACAACAAACAAACAAACAAACAAACAAAAAATAGCTGGGTGTTGTGGCACCTGTAGTCCCAACTAGTTGGGAGGCTGAGGTAAGAGAATCACTTGACCCCAAGTTTGCTGTGAGCTGTGACATCACTGCACTCTACTGAGGATGACAAAGTAAGATTTCTGCTTCAGTTAAAAAAAAAAAAAAGGAGAAAAATCTTACATTGGCCACAAAATCTTACATTATTTCTTGAAGATTTGAGAACCAGTAAATTGCATAAAAATCCAGCTTGAGGGTGGCACCTGCGGCTCAAGGAGTAGGGCGCCAGCCCCATATACCAGGGTTGGCAGGTTCAAACCTAGCCCTGGCCAAAAAAAAAAAAAAAAAAAAAAACTGCAAAAAAAAAAAATCCTGCTTGAGAAAATATTTCTTGTGAAAATGAAAACATAGGAATCTTCCTATCTTATAGTTTAAATATAGAAAACATTTTCATGAGTATTGTTCAAAATTTAATGGTATAAGGGAGAGGTGGTAATAGTATCTTACGATTCCACCTAGGAAGTCTAAGCAGGATTAAGCACCATCAACAATTGTCAGACACAAGCATAAATAACATTAAGGCAAAGAGCAGGCATGGAAACCCATAGAAATTACAGATAATCATAACTCTTTCCCCATAGCTATCTATTTTCATTAATAACCAATACCTTTTGGTATACCAATTTGAAGAGATCTTGGCATAAAATACCTAATTCTGCCACAAGTTATTTTGCATGTGAGTATGTATCTTTTATGTATGTAGCAGTGGTCTCTTCCAGATATCCTAAATCAGAATCCATCTGTGAAATATTTTTAATATACTTTCCTTTTTGATAAGGATCACAGCAAAATTGAGTAAAAGGAGCCCTTTTTTTTTAACAGTAAATTATATTCCATTGTCGGGATGTACCATAGTTTATCCATTCACCTAGGAAGGACATTTATTTGCTTTCAAATTTTGGCAATTATGATTAAAGCTGTTGTAAGCATCATGGGCAGGTTTTTGTATGGAGATAAGTTTTGGATTCGTTTGGGTAAATACCAAGGAATGTAATTTGCAATAACCAGATCATAAGGTAAGAGTACGTTTAGTTATGAGGTGGGATGCTTCTTTCAGAGTTGCTCTACCATTTCTCATTCCCACCAGCAACAAAGGAGAATTGAGTTCTAGTTGCTCCATATCCTTCTCAGCATTTGATGTTGTCAACGTGTCGGATTTGGGGCGTTCTAACAGGTGCATAGTGATAGATCATTGTTGTTTTGATTTGTCCTTTTCTTTCTTTTGGATGTGTATACATTACATTACTATCACATTATGGGACATTTTCACCATAATATTAATGTCTAGATTCATTCATATTAATATTTTAAGCATCTAATAATTCCTACTTGGCTTGAGAGGGGCATTTAACTTGTAAATCTTAAGTGATATGCTTGTACAAAGGGACATCAGTGCATTATAAAATCTCTACAAATATAGGGTAATGTTACTGAAAACCAATAGTATGATTAAATACTCTATAATCTTCATACCGGGTTTATAGCAGGAAAGTATTGATTTTAAATAGATTGGTTGACCATTGAAATAAGAATAGCTGTGTTCTAGTATGCACTCAGGAACTTACCAACTTCTGTGGCTGCTGAATCAGTTAGACTTTCTGATGAAAACAAAGAATAAGATATTAACATTTTATGGCAGTGATGCTTCTGACTTGTGGAATTCATTGGTGATTTCCACTTTAAAGAAACTCTTAATTATCAAACTCTAAACTCATTCACTTTCTTGCTAATTGTTTTCATAGAAGGCCTCTTTTCAGGGAAGACAATGTGTTTTGATTTCTCTAGCAGAAAACTCAAAACTCTGTTGGTGTAGACACATCTGTTTATGATTTACTGTTGCAATAGTAAGATGTCTGGTGACCTAGCTGTGGTCTAGCGTATCTACTCATGCCACCAGGGGAGGCTTCATGCGTGCTGCCAGGCACAAACAGCACCTGCAGGGCAACGGAGATGAGCCACAAAATAAAAATCCTAACAGTGCAGCACTATGGACATTAAATCAAATGGATATTAAAGGAAGTATCTGCAGTTTTGGTTCATAAACAGAGCTCAAGATGAAATTTTAGCTTTGTTTTGTAAAATCTACATAAGCATTATTAACTCCTGCTAATTTAAATTTTCTTTCCTTTATTGTTGTTGTTTGGGGGGGAGGGAAAGAATTGAAGAACTCAGATTCATTTACTTTTAAGTAGCAGTAAAGTGTGCTTGAGAAAATGTTCACCTTTAAGCCAAATGAGAACCAATTCATTAGTCATAATAGATTTACTCAAACTGGATATGCAATGAATTTAGTCAAACCAGATATGCAAATTTTGAAATTAATTAAAGATCCTATGGGTGGCACTGCTTTTGGTGCCAACAATAAGACATCTTATTGATTCATCACTCATTTAGAAAATACATGTTGTTAGTTGATAGATGTTTCAGGTGATGTGATGACCCTTGGTGTTCACAGTGGACAAGAGAAAGTTTCCATTCCAGTGGAGATGGTAATACAGGGGCTGCCGTGAAAAAGAAAATAAACACATGTGAAACAGAAAATAAACACACATATAAAAACAGAAGATACTTTGTGATGAAGAACATGAGGAAAAGTAGTAATGATTTGATTGAGAAAGCCTGAGAAGGAGGAGGAGGTTTTTATGTAGCATAAATTACATAGATTTACATAGTCAGAGAAGTGGGAGATGGGAGCTCGGGCAGAAGGAACAACAACAGGAGAGACCTTCAGGAGAGAAAATACTGCATGAGCTGAGGAGCAACAGGGTGGTTGACATGACAAGGGTTGACATGACAAAGAAGATTAGGGGAGCATACACAACTCTGAGAGGTTGTCAGGTTCCAGATTAAGGACTGGGTACTTTATCTCATGTGCAGTGAGAAGACAGTATACAATTTCAATGCTGGGCGAGAAGTTACCTGATTTGCATTTTAAATGCCACCCCCACAGTTTCTGGAAATTTAATGCATTGTGTCAGGAGGGACTTCAAAGACTAGAAGTACAGATACCAATTATGAGATCACTGCAGCAGTCCCAAAGTAGATGATGGTGGCTTATACGTGGGTTATGGTGGTAGAAATGGGAAAAAGTCTAGATAGTGTATTTTGAAAATAGATTTGACAGGACCTGATGGTGGTTTGAATTTGAGAAAGAGTAAAGAAAAGAGAAATTAAGAACATGTTCTGGGATTTGGTCTGTGGAACAGAATGCTGGTTCCTCTGGCTGAGGTGGAGATGGCTGTTCAAAGCGCAGGTCTGGGTTTGGAAGTGAAGAGTTCTCCGTTGATACAATCTTGTGTCCATGTGGATATTTCAAGTTGGAAGTTGGAAAAATGAGGAATGCAGTGGATAAGACATAGTATTACAGTTTAGATCAGAATAAGGAAGACTTTCTTTCATGACTATATCTCTATGAATCTATTTTTTCCCCAAACTGTGGTACAGTTTTCATGGCCTTTGAAATAAAATGACTTAAGCTCAAGTCTTCAACACCAAAGAAGTCATTGGAATTTGTCTGTACATCATAAACCATTCAATGTGTTACCTGAGTAAAGCAGAAAAGAATATATTTGCTAAAGAAAGATAAAACTTTTTTTTGAGAAGAACAAATAGTTAAAAGGAAAATAATATGAAGAAATATATGAAAAATTCTTTTGATCCTATTTGGATGAATGTTTTTCTGATCTAGCAAAGGGATTATTAGACAGCACCTTGAATTTATAAGAAGATAAAATGTAGGTCCTATATACTTTATAGAAAGCTTTTAAATTGAGTGCTAGAGATTCATTGTTACCACTACTGTAAGCCAGCATTAAGAGACATATTTTTTCCAAGTCCATTTATATTTTTAGAATCTTGTCAATTTTTAAAACTTTGAAGGTCTCAGTTTATGATATATATTTAGTTTAGAAATCCTGAGAAAAAATATTTATCAAGGAATCAATTTCAGTAACAATATTCCCCCCCCCAATAAAAACTCCAAAAACCGTAGAGATTTTCACCTTTATTTGAAAGTTTAGAAAGGGTAATCTTTACCATCAGTGACCCAGTTCCATCCTGTCCAAGTTTTCCTATCAGAAGAGTGAGGATGCTCGAATATCATTTTGATTTGATTTTCAGGTCATAGAGAATTACCAATCCTCTGGAAACAGCAAGTCTTGTTTTTATGACATGCTTAACTTGTATTTGGCTCTCTTCCCACTCTGTGGAAATGTATCTTGCGAGGCTTCTAAAAGATGCCGGGTGCAGAAAGGCCAACCAAGGTTTGACATCCTCAACTTGAGCCTTCAGGGAGATGTCACAGATTTCACAGGTTATTGGAAATCAATGCTAATCGGAATTCTTTGTGAAGCAGCAGAAATGCATGTATAACCTGGAGCAGCCTCGCAGATATAGCTAGATTTAAGTTTAAGCATCCCCCCTCTGAACTAAATATTGTCTGGAGAGACGGGTTTTGATCATGGTTGTATTTCAAAAAAGGATTTCAATTTCCTGAATTTGGATCGTATTTCTAAGAGTCTCCAAACCTAGATAACGAATCATTCCTGGCTGATAGGACACAGAAAATAGTAAGATTTGCTTTGCAGCAACATTCAATTTATGTTTTCTGATTCAGTGATGCTCAAATAAAAATCCCTGTTCAAATAGCCCACATGTGCATATTTGAAAGCATAGTTGACCTGGATTTGTACTATTATGCATAGGAGAAGTCCTCATAATCTTTACTGGAAACACATGCGCACACACACACACATACCTGCAAACTGAGGCTTCCCCGGTCGGTGGACATTTTGTTGTTAGTAATTCAACATCCCCCAAAGAAGCTGAATTCATTTTACAGTCCAAGAATGTTAAAAGAAAGAAAAACCAAAAACATGTCTGTCCAAATTTAACATGGTTTTGAAAATTGAAGATTCAGTGGCTGTTAGTACAGACCCCAAATTCTTTACTTTTTACTTCTGGAATAATGATCTGGCACACAGCATAACCTTGCCTGTCTCCAGCACACTATATTCTATCTGATCATATAGATTCCTTGATTTTCCAAAAAGGAGTCCTGGAGGAAGTGGGTCCTGATTAAATATAAAAGCATCCTAGGATTGTGTAAGTACCATGAATAATAGAAATGTATCTATCTCTTTATGTTCCATTCTTTACAGCTAACAGTAAATCCTGGGGGTTATTCAAATACTGTCGAGATGATATATTTCTGTTCTGGAAGGACATTAAAGGTCATAAATGCCCAAGGAATTCACCAGAATTAAATGACTTCAAATATAACTTAATTGTGAATGTACTTATAAAAGAAAAAATTTCCACCAGCCAAAAGTTTTTTTTTTATCACTTGCCTTTTACTTTTCTAGCTGTTTATATCTTACGGTTTATTACAAAGGATTTTCTTAAAAGTCTTATTTATACATTATATTCACTTTTGTAATTTATGTTTTATATAACTTTCTGAAATTTTAGAATGTTGGTAAGAAACAGTTTGTGAACAGATACTGTGCTTTCTAAGGTTGATACCTTAAATATTATACAGAAAGGGACATGGCAGTGATCTCACTGTTTCCATTTTTAATAGGTTCTAGTTCTGAGAACTATAGGCTTATAGTTCTTGTCCATAACTTATGTCTACATAGGAATACAGTAGACTTTTTCCCATTTGTATAACATTTTCCCATGTCAGGGAAACTGTACCATGTAGTAAACTGAAACCGGGAATTTTCCATGCCAACCGTTTAGCCTAAGGACAAAAAAAACATGGCTATACCTATCATCTATTAAATTACAAAGGTAAAGAAGATTGTCAGATACATTTTAGTAGTGCTGCCTCTTCATCTTCTATGGGCATGAACTTACTATCTGTAACTCTCAAAACACTAATTTCTTTCCCAGTAACACAGACTGCTAGATATCTAAATGTATGCTATTAAAGTAATTCCATCCTTTCAGGGTCCTTATATTCATTTCCATAATAAGTACATTCTGTTTCAGATCCTGAAACTTCCATGGTTATCAAAGAATATACAGTATGTCTAGCCTTATTGAACCTTCTATACAGTGGAATAAATAAATTTTAATTAATAGATTAGTAAAATAAATATGAAGTTGAAAGTGATATGAGAACACGGTGGTCTGAAAGCACGTTGTAAAATAAACTGAAGTGGTCTACAGTCAGCAAAATCTTCCTTTAGAAAGTGGTAGCTTTAATAGAATCTCAGAAGTGGTGGGTATTAATGTGTTAAATAAAAGTGCAAAAAAAAAAGGCAAAAAGAAAAGAAATTGTATAAGCATGATTGTTTCTTTGACTTTTGGAAATTATTATTTATATTGAAACAGTTTTAAATTCACAGGAAAGTTGTAAAGATTGTTAAGAGAGAACTCATATACCCCACATTCAGTTGCCTCTGTTGTTACAATCTTATGTTAACATGGTATATGTCTCACAGCTAAGAAACCAATATTGGTGCGTTATACAATTTCTTTGTATGAACCCCATGTTTTTTTGGATGTTCATACATTCTGGCATCTATTGCACATTCAGATCTCATCCAGGATACCAGGCTGTGTTTAGTCCCTAAAGTTTTCTTAAGTTTTTGTTTAGTGGGACAGTTAATTGCACATTCCTTGAACATAGAATCTTGAAATTTCGGAGAATTAATGCTTAGGTATTTTGTAGAAAGTCAATCAGTTGGGCTTTGTCCAATGTTTTGTTCAAGGATATATTGGTGCTATGGGATTCGATGAGAAAGAACACAGAGGTGAAGTGCCCTTCTCACGTCCTGTCAAGGGTACTTGCTATCAACCATCAACAACGTACTGTTCAATTATGATGCTAATATTAGCCCTGGTCACCTGGATGAGGCAGTGTTTGCCAGGTTTCTCTACTGTAAAATTGCTTCTCCCTCTCTCATTTCCAAAATCCATTCAGGGGAAGCAAGTCACTATATGCAGATTATACTTAAAAAGTGTGAGGTTAAGCTCTGCTTCTCTGAGCAGGAAGTAGCCACATAAATTATTTTGAATTTTTCTGTTAGTAGATGTGTTTTTAACATATTCTTAACATTTAAAATGGCTCAAAATTTAACCATAAATATATTGGGGGAGGCTCAATCTGGACAATGTATTAGAAGAGACTACAAAATATATTTGTACTTTTATTTATAATTTTTGTACAATGGTTGTGGTTTTATTTAAACAAAAATGTATTTAAAATAATAAAACCAAAAATGTGAGATGTTCTATCATATTAAATATGCATGTATATTGCCATTAGATTTTCCTTTATGTTTTTGTATTTTGAACTATAGTATGTCAAAGACTGTATATAAATTATATTATAGTTTAATGATGAGAAATATAAATTAGTGTAAACATCAGTGTGCTCACCTCTCCGCTTCATAAATAAAAATATCTTATGAGCTCCACATTCCCCTCTCTGAATTCATTTTCTGTTGTCATATACAGATTGTGTTAAAAGAAAAAAATATATATCAGACAATTTAAACTTAGCAGAGTTTATTTTAGCATGAAAGGATTCATGAATCAGGCAGCATTTGGAAACAGAAGAGGTATATAGAGCTTGACCCAGCAACATAAGCAATGAGCTTTTGCAAATACAGAAGCAAACTACGGAGATCATCCCGATTGTATACAGATAGGCTGTATTAGAGCCTGCTGTGACAAATCATTTGTCTTATTTGAACACAGTCTGAAAAAGTAGCTACTTGTGATTGGCTAAAGTTCAGCTATTTGTGATTGACTTCAATTCAGCTATTTGTTGCAAGGAATATACTCATTAGTAAGATTTCAGTGTGTTTACGTATAGAGGTAGGTGCAGCTTGTTCCACAGAAACTTAAAATATGATGACAACTTCATGTTAATGGCCTCCTGCTTATTTAACTCAACAACTTCCATGCCCATACTTGTATTCCTTGCACCCTTGTTTTGATTTACAGTTTTGATATTCATTTATGGATCTTATAGTTTTTTAACTATCAATGGAAAATTGCTTGCTTGCGTATTTTGCATCATCTCATTTTTAAAAGATTCATTAATGCTACTGTGTGAAGCTTTATTTCATTTTTGCTGCTCTATATGATTCCAATATATAAACATACCACAGTTTGTGTATCTTCTTTAATATTAATCATCTGAATCTTTTATCAATATTGCGAATGGTATTTCTATAAACATTCCTGTGCATGTGTCTTGGTATTTGTGTTCAAGCATTTTTGCAAGGTCTACCCGTAGGAGCAAAGTGATTGGAATTCAAGAAGCTCAATTATTAACATATATGAAATTTTTTTTCAATTTTTTTCCCAAATTCTATCTCCACTAACTCTAAGAATTATGACTGTGCCCATTCTTGAAATCTTTTTTTATTGAACACTTTTGAAATATATTCAATTTTTGCCTCTGAAATAACTCTAAATAAATGGGCCATGTTTTTTTGGTAATTAATTAACTTATTTGTGATCATTTTTGATATGGAATAGCTTTATTCATATTCATTTGGTAGATTTCATTGTATATTCTGGACTCAATATTTTTGCTGATTTTACAGATTGCAAATATCATCTCCAAGTTTCTAGTTTTATGTATTTTTATTCTATTTATTATGACAATTGATAAATAGGAGTTTTTTTTTTCTTTTTTTTTTTTTTTTTTAGAAAGAGCCTGAAGCTATCCCCCTGGGTAGAGTGCCATGGCATCACAGCTCATAGCAACCTCCAACTCCTGGGCTCAAGCTAGTCTCCTGTCTCAGCCTCCCAAGTAGCTGGGACCACAGGCATCCACCACAACGCCCGGCCATATTTTGGTTGCAGCCATCATTGTTGTTTGGCGGGCCCGGGCTGTTAATTCGAACCCGCCACCTTAGGTGTATGTGGCTGACACCTTAGCCGCTTGAGCCACAGGCACCAAGCCGATAAATAGGAGTTCTTAAATACATTCAATATAAATTTTATGGTTTACACTATATGATGCTATAAAAAATCATGCCAACTCCAATATCCTAAATATTTTCTCCCTAAATTTCTGAAGATTTTATTTTTCTATTACATTAATATTTTGTTTTGGTTAGGGCTACAAAGTAAAGATTTTTAAAACATTTTTCATACAGCTAACAAATTGTCTCAGCATTATTATTAAGTAGTCTATAATATACTCATTTTTCTTCCAAATCATTTTATCATTATATAGCATCCTTCAAAATTTGTGTAACTCTGCTCCTTAGCTCTCTCTGTTTTCTGATCTATGTCTGTTTCTCTATGCTGGTATCAGACACTTTTTTTTTATCAATTTAGCTTTGTAATAATTCTTGGTATCAGGAAGAGATTACTATCTGGTTTGTCCATAATAGCTGGGTTGTTACTATTCTCAGACCTTAGCTCTTTAATATCCATTTCCTTTTCAGCCTGATAAATTTTAAAAATATACTTCTTTTTTAAAATTAATTAAATTTAATTGTGCATTTATAAAATTAGTCTTTGAAGAAATAACTTTTAAAAATATTTTAATATAATATATAGGTGTGTGTGTGTATTCTTCCTTTAATATACTTTCATAAAGGTCTCAACACCTTTTGAGAGACTCATGATAATTTACATTTTGAGAAGATATTTTAACTGGTACATATTTTTAATCACATTTTTATAACTCTGAGAAGTATATAAAGTGCAATTAAATTTTCATATTGATCTACTTTTGATAACTATGGCTAAACTTTTCCTCTAATTAAATAATTTATCTCAATTTTTAATTTTAATAATCACATCAGCCAAAAATAGTGGCAATATTTTTCTTCTTTTCCAATTTTTATATGTCTTATTTTAATTTCTAGTATATTTAGTACAGTATTGAATGGAATTGATGTTAGCTGTCATCCTAGTGTAATTGCTGGTTTAAATTACCATATTATTTTATATTATTAGTATTTGCTGAAATAATAAAATTACATGGAAGTATTGATGACTATGGTTTTTCTCATGTTTGGTTTCTATACAAGGTAGGAAAATCTCCTTTATACTTGAAGAGACTTTTTTTCAGAAAAGACATTTTTTTCAAAAATGACCAATAGGTATAGAAGAAATTCTCTGCATTACCAATAATCAGGGAAATGCAAATCAAAACCACAATGAGATACTAGGTGACATCTATTAGGATGGCTATTTTCTAACAAAACTAAAACAAAATAAAAACAGAAGCATTAGGACATAAAGAAAAGGGGAGATTTGTGCCCTGTTTTTGAGAATGTAAATTGGCACAACTACTGTGGAAAAGAGTATAAATATTCCCCAGAAATATAATAGAATAAACACTTGACTGTGCAGTCCCACTTCTGGGTAGATACCGAACGGAACTGAACCTTGGATGTTGAGGACATATCTGCACTGTCATGTTCCTTTCAGCATTATCTATAATGGTGAATATATACAAACAATCTAAATAGCAGGTAAGTGGGTAAAGAAAATGTGATGGATACACAAAATGTAATACTATTAAGTCTTAGAAGAAAGAAATCCTCCCATTTGCAACAACATGGATGGCACTGAAGGACATTACAGTAGATGAGATAAGCCAATCACAGAAAAAGTGATACTGCATCATGTGGTCTATATGTGGAATCTAAAACAGTAAAACACACAAAGGCAAAGAATAGAAGGGAGGTTGCCAGAGGCGTGAGGAGGAGAAAATTGGGACGTTTCAAAGGGCATAAAATTTCAGTTATGCATATTGGATAAGTTCTACAAATCTACTATACATCATGGGCCCTACGGGTAATAATCCTGTATTGAATAGTTTAAAATTTTCAGAATGAATGAATCCTATGTTTAGAGCTTTTGAAAAACAAAACAAAAAAAAACCCAAAGGAGATGGAAGAACCTTTTGGATCTGTTCATGGCACTGATAGTGATGATGGTGCCTGGGTGTGAACTTCAATCACATCAAGTTGTATACATTAAATATCTTCAACTTTTCACATGTTGGTCATTTCTCAATATAAACATTTAGAAAAAAAATAAGAAGTCTCCTTTGATGTGGCCAAAATGTTAATCTGATTCAAATGGTAAAATGTATTTATACTAATTGTACTTGTTTCATGAATATTATTAAATGTTCTCTTATTAGATCTAAAAATAAACACTAATATGTGTAGTAACATATAAATTGTTTTAATTTCAAAGCATTTCAGGTATACAAATAAATGTTTTGGGTTACATGGATCCCTTTTGTGATGCCTGAGTCAGGGGTGCCCATCACCTAGATAGTGTTCGTGGTACCTGTTAGGTAGATTTCAGCCCATCAGCCTGCATGATTTCTATTGAGTTTTACTTGTGTCTGTGTCCATGTTTGCTCGTTTGTTAGGTTAGCTCCAATTTAATAATGAGTCCATGTGGCGTTTTTTTTTTTTTTTTCCATTTGTTGGCTATTTCACTTAATATAATGGTCTCCAGTTCCATCAAAATTCTTGCAAAATGTATTAAGTTTGCAAAATGCATAACTAGTATTTTGTTGAAAATTTGATTTAAATAAAACATCCTGTAAGTCTGTATTAGGCCTCTGCAGAGAAAATGAACTAGTGGATTGTACATAGACATATCAGAAGAGATTTTATTATAGCATTGGCTCATGTGATCATGGAGATAAGAAGTCCCTTAATCGGAATCTGCAAACTGTTAACCCAGGAAATCAAATCATGTTATTCAGTCTGATTTCCACTCCCTGGAAGCAGGGATGCTGCTGGTGTAGCCACCATTCTAAGGCTAAAGGCCTGAAAGCCTGGGGGGACGGCTGGTATAAATCCTAGAGAGTGTGAAGGCCGGAGAAACAGGATCTCATGGTCCCAGCTACTTGGGAGGCGGAGGCAGGAGACTCGCTTGAGCCCAGGAGTTGGAGGTTGCTATGAGCTGTGATGCCATGGCACTCTACCCAGGGGGATAGCCTGAGGCTCCGTCTCAA
>CAUYQV010127979.1:0-17797 GCA_963574575.1 Galagoides demidoff
GGGACCACAGGCGCCCGCCACAACGCCCGGCCATTTTTTGGTTGCAGCCATCATTGTTGTTTGGCGGGCCCAGGCTGGGGATTCGAACCCGCCACCTTAGGTGTACGTGGCTGGCACCTTAGCTGATTGAGCCACAGGCGCCGAGCCAAGACTTAGGTCTTACTCCCAATACTCTGCTTCTCTATTCAGGCCATGGTTACATGAGCATGTTCAATGTGTGAAAATTTGAGTTGTATGCTGAAGTGTGTTTTTCTGTGTATATATTATGCTTCAAATTTCAAAAGGCAATTTTACATGGTTCAAAATATATAGAAAATACAGAATATATAAATATAAAATATAGCAAGCATAGAAAAGTCGTACAATGAGAAAAAAGTGCCATTAGAGATTGGATGACAAACCATTGACTGTAGGGAAGATATTTTAGATAGATAGATAGATAGATATACATGCACACATATAAATACATATACATAAATATATATGTATATATTTCACTTATATAAATATATCACACAGAAATATATACATAAAATATATATGATATACAAATATCTCTCTCTCTCTCTCTCTCTATATATATATATATGCATATATATTTGTTAAAGGCTTGGGTCTAGAATATATAACAAACTCCTACAAATCAAAAGAAAAATATAACTTTCCACTTTTACAAAAGAAGAAAGTATTATGTATTTAGTAATACATACTAAAAAGATATTCAGCTTCATTAATAATCAAGAAAATACAGTAGAACTTATGTAACAAAATGGGACTATAATAAAATGGTCAACATATGGAGGTGGTCAATATAAGGAAGTAGGCCTACTGTGCTAATATATATATGTAGTGTATGTCTGGTCTATGAAAATTAGGTCAACTAAGGAGGTGGTCAATGTAGGGAGGTGGTCAACTATGGAGGTCAACTATGTCAACTGTACATATTAAAACCACAAAGACATTCAACTACAAACATATGCCAGAATGGCTATAATAAAAATCACTGTCAATACCAAAAGGCAGCAAAGAGCAAGGTTGTAGAATGACAAGAGGTTTTATTCATTGCTGGTAGTGGTATAAATTGGCACAAAATTTTGAATTACTATGTAATACTATCCATTCAAGATAATACATTCATACCCTAGGAGCAGCAATTGCACTCATAGATATACATATGTCAAACAGAAATGTTCTATGTGCATATGTTCTCCAACATATATAATAATGCTCATAGGAAAATTATAACCAGAAACTTTTTTAAAAGGTCATTAATGGCAGAAAAATGAATAGCCTATGGTGTATTCAAATAATAAAATATTGCATAATTAGGAGAAGAAACAAGCTATTGCTTTAGCCAAAAACACAAACACATTTCTCTAGCATGGGCAATAAAAGCCAGAGGCAAAGAATGTATTCTGCCTTATTTCGTATGCATAAAGTTCAGAATATAGATTATGAAGTAACAGTTTTAGAAGTGTAGATAAATAGTGGTCACGTTGTGGAAATGTAATGATTGAGAAGGAGCATATTGAGGATCCCAGGGTACTGACTACATGGGTGTGTTTATCATACTATACATCGATGCTGTGTGTAATTCTTGCACTAAGCATGCATTTCAAATATTTTTTTAAAGTAAATGCTTGCAAAGGACAGAAAAATACCATTAACAAAGTTAAAAGACAAGCCATGAACTGAGAGATAATACTAACACATATAATTGACCACAGTTTAATATTTATGACATACAATAAATTCTTACAAGCTGATCAGAGAAAGACTTCCACGCCTCTAAAAATGTACCAGTTATGTAAAGAGTTAATTCACAGATGGTAATTTAAGGGACCAAAAACAATATAAGATATTTAACGTCCCTAGTTATCAGGGAATATAAATTAATACCAAAGTGAAATCCTTTTTTTATATTCATCAGATTGGCAACAATCTGACAATGCCAAGTAAATGCTGATGGAAGTGTAATAGGTCAATAGAAAGTTGGAGGAATGTAAGTTAATATCAAAATAAAATATCTTTTGATATATATCATACTGGCAACAATCTGACAGCCAAGTAAATACTAATGGAGGCAATGGAGGGATAGGTCAATGAGAAGTTTTACAAATTGCTGGTGTCACAAGCTACTATAACAAGATACCATAGATGAGGTGGCTTAAACAATAGAAACTCATTGCTCACAGTGTGGAGGCTGGGAAGTCCAAGATCAAGGTGCTGGCAGATTCATCCTTGGTGAAAGCCCTCCTTCTTCCTGACTTACACACAGCCACCATTTTCCATATGCCCATGTGACCTCCTCTTTGTGAGAAGAAGATGCAAGTGTGCTCATCCTTTCCTCTTCTTCTAAGGGCACGAATACCATTGTAAGGACCCCACCCTCTTGACACAATCTAAACATATTTACTTCCCTTAATAGCCTCATCTCCAAACACTATCACTTTGGGGTTAGAACTTCAACATATGAATTTGAGGGGGACATAAATATTCAGCCTGTAACAACTGGTTGGAGAACAGATTGGCACAACCACTTAGAGGAGCAACATGGCACATATTTGTGCAACATAGCAATGTTGAAGATCTGCAGAGCAGTTTATTCAATAGTTCCACTCTTATTTATTTTGTTTTTAAATGTTTTTTGGAATGAATTCTCTGGAGGACTAGAAATAACCAGAATGTTCATCAGAAGGAGAACAGATAAATCCATTATTGTACAGTAAAATCCTTCCAGACTATCATAAATGGGATCCCATATTCAACCGGGTGAAATGACAAGCTAAGCTAGGAGATCTTGCAGCTCCTGGTGTCACAAGCATAGAAAGATAGGCGTCACATGTACTTGATGCTAATTTGAAACCTATTGATTAATAACGACGTGCTCACACGAGAGAAAAGCTCAAATGAATCCAAGAAGGTGAGTGGGTGGGGTTGGCGGGTTTCTTCCCAGCAGGAACAATACCCAGGTGTATGGCACACTTTCCGCTTGAGGGATGTAACTACAGCTTACACGTCACCTTATAAATGCAAGCTTCATTGCTTGTACTCTCATATTCATTGGAAATGTTTCCAAAAAATCAATAAAATATATATTGGAAGGCCATATGGCAAAATGGTAAGGTATGTTGGTGTGCTGAACACACACGGAGTCCATAATGTCATTTTGTATGATGAAAATATTTTGAAATTAACAATATAGTACAAAAAGTAGAAAAACCCACTGTTCGGCTCCATAATATCCCTCATCTCACGAAGGACACAGACTCAAAGATGCATAGTTTTGTTTTCTTTGTTTTTTTTTAACCACAGGTTGTATTTAATTTTCTGTCATTCTTTGAGGAAGTTTCCGTTATTATTTGTGAGCAAAGAAACTAAAATTTGAGCATACATGTTCAATTATCCTCCTGTCAAGAAAAAAAAAATGCAGCAGAATGCAATGTAACAAAATTGACCCTCTAATACTTCAACATGCTAGCTCGGCTATTTCATAGATAATCTCTGTAATCCATTTCAGCTACACTGAAAGCTCCATTTTAGGAAGATATTAAAGGCTCTTCAACTCTGTGAAACTGTGTGTGCAATGTTCTGAATTTCCTGGAAAAGGACATCAACAAAATGCTCAAGGGTATTTATGGCTCCGTAATGATTAAGTGATTATGCCAAACAAACGTTTATCGCTCTAGACACAATCAGATTTTTAAACAAAAAAGTACCTAAGGTACCTAAGACTTTTTTTTAAGCACAGCATGGCCACAGTTCCTTCTCCTTGCCCTTTGTCTGTTTTCATAAAACAATAATTCTTTTCCACATGAGCAATGGTTTGGATAGTTGGGATAGTTGAGAAGACATTAGTTTCCAAATCTTGTCAACCACTGGAATCACCTGGAAAGCTTTTAAAATAATGTTTCTAAGAAACTCTGAATCACCAGGGTGAGGGACAGGGATGGGTATTAAAGAGCAACAGTCCCTCACTTCTCTCTAACTTTAGAATCGCTAAATTAGAAAGTGATGCTACTCAAATCAGCTTATGTGTTCCATCCACAAGCATCAGTGAATTTTACACAGAGAAAAACTTCTGACCAGTGCTAACAAATTCTATCCTTAAAAGCTTTTCTACCACTAAAGCCTTTTTTACATGCAAGAGAAAAACAGAAGACTAGCTATAAAGTGAAAGTGTGTGGGTATAGCTCATTTTCTTCCCAAAAAGGCAACTGAGACTTATGTCCCACTGAAGGTGTGTGATGGAGTCATCGTCCCATAAAGTCCACAGGACTTACTCTTTGTCAGATCTTTACATAAATGTTAGAAAGGGAAATAGCATGCAAAATGTAATCACAGGTTTTTTTATTTTATTTTTTTATTAAATCATTTGTACATTGATCATAAATACATTTATGCCATTATGGGATTCAATGTGTTGGTTATTTGTACAAATTGGAGTGCTTACATCCTACTAATCAACATAGCCGTCACCTCACTTACCCAATTGCAGCATTAAGACATTTGTGTTCTACACTTGATAATCACTCATACTTGCATATGAAAAATGAAATACAACTATAGCCTAAATGAAGGTGGGAAGGAGAGGGAGAGGGGAAGGGAGGGGGGTGGATCAATGGAGAAAGGGTTAGTAGGGGACCACACCTATGGAGCATATTGCAAGCACAAATAATCACAGTTTCTAAACCTTAATTTTGAGGGTTCTTATACAAACCTCAAAACATTGGAAAAGAATCTCCAAAAATATACAATGTCCTCTAATACAAAAGTCTTAACTTAATTTGATACATTACAAATACAGACCAGAACATTTAAGGGAAGTGCATAGCATGTCACATATATGCCTTTTAAAAGCACCTACCACTTATTGGGTGTGTGGTATATAATAGGCGGTTTGATAAGCACTTAGGTGCTGGTTTAATCTTTCAAAAAAGCCACACTCCTGTGAGATAAAGATCTATTTACTATCTACCTCCAATTTTGTAGCTAAGAAAAATAGACTGATAAATTACAGTGATATAACTTGATCAAGATCACCATCTAATAATGGTCTATATAATTCCAAGGCACAATTGCAATATGAGTTGTGTGAGTCCTAGGTCCTTTTGCTTTTGTGGACATTTTCCTCAACAAAAGGTATTAAAGATATGTTATGACTGCATTTTTTATAAAAATGAATATGATCTGGGTTAGATTATGTTCATTAATGAATTTTGCATAGTTTTTCTGCATTAATTGATAGGATCATGAATTATTTCTTCTTTCAACTGCTTATATATAAACTAATATATATGAACTTCAGGTAATATAAACTAAAATCCCCCTATAATATGTCATATTACACTGATATTTTTTAATATGGAACTAGCCTTTGTATTCCATGAATAAGATTCTCTTTTTATGGTATATTTTCATATTGAAAAATTCAATTTGCTTATCCTTTTTGGAATTTTTTTAATCTGTAATAATGAGAAACATTAGTCCATGGCTTCATCCTTTAGCATAGGTGTGTATGTCTGATTTTTGCGGTAGTGCAATGCTCATCTCATAAAATGAATTGAATGTTCTTTATTTTTCCTTGTCTGAGATTGTGTAGAATTAGGGTTATTTCATTTATTTATTTATTTATTTATTTATCTTTTTTTTTGAGATGGAGTCTTGCTTTGTCACCCTGGGGGTGAGTGTCATGGCAGCATCATAGCTCACAGCAACTTCATACTCTTGAGGTCAAGTCATCCCACCTCAGACTCCCAAGTAGCTGGACCTACAGATGCCTGCCACAGTGCCTGCTAAATTTTCTATTTTTAGTAGAGATATGAGTCTTGCTCTTGCTCAGGCTGGTCTTGAACTCCTACGCTCAGGCATTCCTCCACCTTGGCCACCAGGGGGCGAGAATTACAGGCATGAGCCATTGTGCCTGACCTATGTCTTTTAAATGTTTCATAGAATTTGTCAGTAAAACAATCTGGACCTTTTTAGCCATCTAATAGGTTTTTTTTTTTTTTTTAATTTGCAGGTACTGTACTTTTCATTTTGGCTTTTTTTTTTTTTTTTTTTTTTTGCAGTTTTTGGTCGGGGCCGGGTTTGAACCCACCACCTCCAGTATATGGGGCTGGTGCCCTACTGCTTGAGCCACAGGCACCACCCTTGCCTCTTTTTTTTTTATTGCTTCCAAATCTCTCTTGAGATTCTCTGCCTATTCATTTATTTTCTTTATCTTTTCCTATACTTCCTTAACATGATTGTAATAATATATAAAATCCTTGTCTGTTTGTTCCAACATCTGGTTCATCTGTAGGTCAGTTTTCATTACTTTTTTTTTTTTTTTTTGGCTTGGGATAATAAATAGTATTTTCTAGCTTCTTCACAAGTCTCTTACTACTTTATTGTATTAACCTGTGTATTGAATTACAATGGAGACTGAATCATGCTAATATTTTGCTCAGTTCATCCCAGAGAGTGTGAACTCTTCTAAGTGTGATAGCTAAGTTTAGAAAGTGATCATTTCCACATTTCATTGTATGATAGGTGAATCTAGGATTGGTCCCCAGCATTAGAAACTTGAACACACTTCTGATTAGCACAACTCCCAAATTCCAGCCCTGCTGCTATAGACTCTGAAGACTAAGAGTGTGTCTGTTCTTTCAATATTTGATTCTAAAGCTATGGGAGGTTAGGCTGCATAGTATAACTTTGAGACTGAATGATTTAAGGCCACCTCATTTTTAGTCTTGCTTTTATTGCCTTTTTTTTTTTTGGAGTAAAATTTGGAGGTAAATGTTAAAAAGAATAATTATTTCAAGCAAAATATTAAGCACATGTGGGTTTTCTTCAATTTAATCTGCCCCACCTATTCTCATCCTTGCCATTGGTTGCATGAGTTCTTCCGGGCTCAGAAGGGTAAAGTTTTCTTCTCCCTGTGTCTGTATATAGATCCAATAATCTACCTTCCTCCTAGAAGATGCCAAAACTTGCTCCTCACCTGTAACATACTATCTCTCTCTCTTTCTCTGTAAGTTATGGCTCCATCACATATATTCCCCTTTGATAGTCTGAGTAATATGATGGATAGTTTTATGTATCAAGTTGACAGGTGCCCCCGATATCTAATCAAATATCATCCTATGTATGGCTGTCAGGGTGTTTGGGGGATATAGTTAGCACTGGAATTGGGAGACTGAGTAAGTACATTAACGTTTCCAATATGAATAGACCTCATCCATTTAGTTACCGGCCTGGATAGAACAAAAGGCTGACACTCCTATAAGAAGGAATTCCTCCTACCTGACTGCTGTGAGATGGAACATCACTCTTTTCTAGCCTTTGGACTCAAAATGAGATACAAGCTCTTCTTAGGTCTTGAGGTTGCCAGCTTTTGGCCTGGAACGTACACCATCATCTTTCCAAACTACACGTTGGTTCTCCGCTGACTGTAGGTCTTAGGATTTCACAGCCCCCATAATTATGTGAGCCAATTCCTCACAATGAATCTCTCTCTCTCATGTATTATTAGAGATATACATATGAGAAAGATAGAAAATATAGATATATATTGATATATTGGAAATATTTATATTCAAAATATATAGAGAGAGATATGTACATAGAGAGAGAGGGAGAGAGAGAGATGTAGATAGATAGATATACACATATAAATATTTCCATGGGGATCACACTTATGATTTATCCTATTAGGGTACATGTGAATTTGTCTAAAAGTTGAATATAAATGTCTTAAAATAATAAATAAATAAATAAATAAAAAATAAAAATAAAATATTTCCAATATATCAATATATATCTATATTTTCTATCTTTCTCATATGTGTATCTCTAATAATACATTCCATTTTTCCTTTCTTATTCCAGAGAGAAAAACCCAGGCCAAAGAGCAAAAATTTAAGGAGGTATTTTTTTTAGCTTTAATTAGTTTATTCCATAAATATGCCCTAAGAAGCTGCTATATGGAATTTGAGATATGTCATTGAACAAAGAAATCAAAATTTCTTCCCTGTGGAATTTATAATCTAGCAAGGGAAATCTAAGTAAGGGGGGATCTAACAAGTCAGAGAAAGGAAACCTTGTACTGTCAAGAATGGAAAAAGTGACTGTTGGGTCCTGGCAGAATCTTGGTAATTGTATGCCATATTCTGAAGGAGATATCTAAGTAAGAAGAGAGTTGATTCAAATGACCTCTGAGGTTTCTTCTCTTTGTGGGATGCTCTGAATATGTGACAATTTAAATTCCCTACAAGAAATATCCTGGACTTGGCTACAAGCTTTCACCGAGGGTTAGCATGGATTCATTTCTTCCTGGGATGCCAAAAGATGAGGTCAACGTTACTTTCAACCAGCCATTCTGTGTCAATAATTCAGTTTCAAATCCCAGTTCTTACACACACTGTCCCACACAGACACTCCACTCGAACACCTCTCACATATCCTTAGTTGGAAAATCACTTCCCCATTCTCCGACCCCTACTACTATATTAGGTCCTTTTATATTTTATCTTAGTTACCCCTTCCTTTTCCTATGTGGCACTTGCCTTGACTTTTAACTTCACTGTGTGTGTGATTATTGGCATAATAGCCACATCCCCACCAACCTGCAAACCTCATGAGAACAGGGATTTTATCCGTTTCTTCACTTCATAGGCAGGACCAACATCTGCCCCCAATGTGTGATAGACTGCAACAAATCTGTCTCTGGTGGTAAGTGAGGAGTTCATTAACAAGGCAAGATACCTGGAGAACAGGCATTGCTCACACTTGTGTTATCAAGAGCATTGAATGACTGGGTTAGTTGTGTGAAGCCACAGAGAAAGTGAGGATTTCCCAAGGCTTGGGCCTTTCATACATCCCTCTCTATTCTTGTACACCTAGAACTCTGGACTATCAGAGCTACAGGGAGCCTTAGAACCTATCTAAGGTCTCATTTGACAGAAAAAGAAAGTAACTTACCAGGAGGAACGGGCTATGAATATGCACGAATCTCTGCACACACAGTGTACATTTGAAGAGCTACTTTCTCAGAAATATTTTGGAAAACACAAACAAAAACAACCCTCTCAAAGCATCCAAGTGAAGTTGGAAATTCATCCTAAGCTGTTGATTCCCAACATGGCTAAAGATGGGAGAATAAGTGTGTGTGTTTGGGGAGGGGGTGGTGCTGGGTTGGTGCCAAGCCGGTGACCCAGCCAGGGGCCCAGCCCTCACGTGCGCAGGGTCCCTGGGGGCCCAGGTGCTGAAGGAGCCTGCAGGGCCCGCCTGCAGAGCTGAAATGCTGACAGCCTTCTGGCTGTGCTGGTCACCACAGTAACTTTCCGAAACCTCCCACGGCGGGGGTGGGGGAAGGGAAACCAAAGATCCCAAATATAATTTAATTTCCAGGGTAAACATTTTCATGCAGAAATGGCCAAGGCTTTCCTCGAGGCGAGGCTGCCCTGTTTGGCATTACCACACTGCCCTCTTGAGCATCCCAAGGAAACCCTCCACGGAGCAGCTCCAGCTGCAGCCTGGGCTGGAAGAAACTGTCTACAAAGTGGAGAAGGGGGCACAGACAGACCTAGAAGGACGAGTGAGAAGGAAGAGGCTGAAGTGCCTTCTTTTCTCAAGTAGGCATAGAACCCAAACATTAGTTATTAGGAACATATAGTTCAACTTAAAAGGCCTATGAGCACCCTAAGAAGTCAAGATAAAGGATACCCACTTGCTGGCAGATGGGAGGGCTGAAAAGGTATCCTACCCCAAAGTATCTCTTGGGGTCCTGCTCTAAGACCTCAGCCCAGCAACAGGGGGCAGAATTCCTCAGCACATAAGCATTTACTGCATGTCAGAAACCGTGCTAAGTCCACAATATATATGATCTTATTTAATCTTTATAACAACCATGTGAGGTAGGAGCTATTATTTTCTGGAATGAATGGAGGACAAGACAGACACTTCAGCAACTTTTCCTCAGCTACATGATCAGTAAATGGCTGAGCAGGGATTTGCACCCTGGTCTATGAGACGATGCTGGGATGTCAGGGAGAACCTGGATAATAGTTCTGCCTCCATCAGCTCTGTGACTTTGGGATTTTTACCTTCCCCTCTCCAGAACTTCCATTTATCTTCTGCCAAACGAGTGCATTAGACCTCTATGGTTAAAACTCAAAGCTTCTGTGAATCTAAGGCATTGGCAGCTTAACAAGAATCAGTTCAATAAAGCCTAGCGAGTCAAAAATACCAGATGGAAGCACACAATAGGAAGGTTCTGATAGACAGTAGTGTAGCAATGGGAGTCAGCTTTGCACAGGACACAGCAGATGGGGACCCAGAGCCTGGGAAAACAGAAGGGAGGGCTTTGAACCAGGTCCGGGCACATGTCCTGCAATCACCCAGATTCCACCTGCTTTCTTATTTAAATGGCCACCAAGCAGGCTTGCACAGAGAGTAGCTCATCTTAGATTAGAGGCAAACTATCCTACCATGCTATGATTTGATCGATTCCACTTCTAGAACAATGTCCATGCTGGTTGGCATGTATCTGAAGACAGTGGGGTTGCAATATTTAAAAACTGTGAAAGTAAATGAAATTGCAGAGCCATTTGTCTCTTCCTCCTTCAGATCTCTCTATCTCCTGCAGGGTTGTGGAGAAATCAGGAAGACCCTCTAACGACTCATAGTGACCTGCTGAGCTGGGAAAGTTGCTTCTTATTGTTCTAATTATGACTTATTGAGCCCATCTCTGTCACTAACATTAGTTGACTGACGGCCAAGAGGTTGTCAGCTCACCTGTGGATATTGCACTATTGGAGACCTACAGTGCTTCAGATAAACTTCACACACTCATACACATTGAGCTACTGTATACACGGAACACTGTGACCCTCCTTTTGAAGCTGGGGTGCTGGGGTAATAGATCATTTCGACTCTCCCCTCAGGAAATTCTTAGTCTTCAGTATTAAGAAAACAACAAGAGCAGCTCTTACATTACAAGGCTGGGAGCTCCCAAGTTCGAGACCAGCCTGAGCAAGAGCGAGACCCTGTCTCTAAAAAATTGCCTGGTGTTGTAGCGGGCACCTGTAGTCCCAGCTACTTGGGAGGTGGAGGTAAAAGGATCACTTGAACCCAAGAGTTTGAGGTTGGGTTTGAGCATCATAGCTCACAGCACTCTACCAAGGGTGAGAGATCAGAGGACCTTGTAGTGCCTTGTAAACCATTTGAATTTTATCCTAAAAAAAGCAGGAAGCGAAAAACAACAAACAAACAAACAATAACAACAAAAAACCCAACAAAGCTGGTCAGGGACATGAGAGAGGAAGGTCCTATGGGGCTCAGATTAGGAAGACTTGCGGGAGGAAGTGACAAACTGAGCCAAAGGGGAGAGGGCCGGAAGATTATTCCAGACAGAAGAACTATAATGAGCAGACACTGCTACAGGGAACAGTATGATTTAGTCAGAGAATTGCATCAAGTTGTTTTGGCAGCAGGAGAGGAGAGCAGCACAGGACAAATTTGAGGAGGAAGACAGGGTGTGGGGCAGGGGGACAGATCAGAGGACTTTGTTGTGGCTTATAAACCATTTGAATTTTATCCTTAAAAATAGCAGGAAGCCACTGATGGATTTTACACAGTGCAATCATCTTTACATACCATCAAAAAACATGTTAAAGGCATGAAAAAAAAACAAGGCAGAGATGAGAAAAAGTAAGATAATATGGCATTGTATATAAGATATTCGTTAGTATCATGAATAATCAGAATTTTTGACACTGCAGGGAATTTCTGGGCTTTATCACTGTTGGATGGACTGGTACATGGAATGTACCCTGCACTTGGTCTTTCATATGCTGGCAGGGCGATGATAGGACCTATGAATCAACTTCTCCGATTGAGAGCCCTATGTTACAAACAGTAAATAATTCCATTTTCATTGTGTCTTCTTGGCTTTGGCAGGGCGCGGCCACACCACATGTGCCTTCCAAGGCCTGTTTGATTCATGTGTCTCTTCTCTTTCCAGTTAGCCGGTCTACAATCAAAAACATTTTTCCCAGGGTTACAGACAGGATGAGCCCTCTGTCCCCTATCCCATCTGTGAAATTCCGGCGTCGTTCTTTTGGTTTTCCTTTGGAAACAAAAGCCGCTGAAGAATATCTTTGAAGAGTCTGAAATCCATAAAACGGACAGCCACATAAACTGAAAATAGAAGCAGAAACCTTATTTGTTCTTTCCCTTGAGCTCTTGTGCAGACCAGGAATTATGATGCAACCTGACTAGCGGCCATAAATTGTCCAATTTCTTCACGCCTCCAAGCTGACGCCAACCTGTCAGCAAGATCTGGTCTTGATCTTTCCAGTCTGGTTCTTCATTTTTTTAAGTAAAGCCTGGCTCTCTGCAGCCTCTTCCTGATTAACTGAAGATCTGGCTTTTCTCAGCCAAGCTTCTGCCCATTCAAGAACTGATGTAACGATGTCCCGTTTCCTGGGACCTCCAACATCTCAATGAAAATAAGGCGATGGAAAAACCACGTAACTTCAAACAAACGGTTCGCATTTGGCGTGAGGGTTAGGAGCCAGTCCTGGGTAATACATGCTGGTGTTTATGCCAGAGTCACTTCAGGGAGGACTTTTTTCACCCCCCCTGTTTAAAATTGCAACCTGCCCCCGCACCCTATTTCACTTGCTCTCGCTAATTTCTACGGACCTTTTTATTTTAACCTATCAAACAAAGTTATATGATTATTATTTATTTTCTGCCATTCACAAAATGACCAGATCCAGAAGAACAAGAATTTTTATCTTTTTTTGTTCAGTGAAGAATCTTAAGAGCATATAAAAGTACCTTGTGTGTATATATATTCACTAAATGCTTTCTGAATATTTATGTGTCTGTGGGGGGTGTACCTACATCTTTTCTACGTATACATACACATACCCACTCATACTTTGATTTTAATAAGGAGAACTAGCTAAAAAGATAAACAGAGGTGAAGAGATGGGCAAGTAGATAGACAGAGATGCTTTTGTGTATTCACAAAAATAGGAAAAGATGGATGTATAGGAAGAGATGTAGGGAGAAAGAGAACACGAACATAGGCAGCCAGAGTGAGAATGACCATGTCCCGTCGCTACACACATGATTTCTGTACAATGAATTAGCATACCCAACCTAACAATTACTTATGGAGTCACAGAGTGTTTTGGAATTGATTCTCTTCCAGAAAATGCCGGATGGTCTCTCTGCTTATTATCCAGGCTGTACCCAACACGTGGAGGGCCCCTCCTCCCTTGAGATCCAGACTATCTATCCTTACAGCAGCTCTAAGACTGTGGACCTTGGCATCAGTCTTACTTGGAGAGGTGAAATAGAATAACCAGAGAGCTCTTCGCAGTGGCAGTACCAAGCGGCGACTTGGGGGAGTTTTAATCAACACCCTCATCTCTAAGACTAACTCAGTAAAAATACAATCTGCCCGAAAACCACAGAGGGACTTCAAGTATTCTGGGACATCTCTGTGCTCACCCCACTAAGCCTCATCCTCTCACCAGATGGCTACCCTATGCCTCTGCTCCCATAGCTGCCATGCTGTGCTCCTTTCCTCGGGTGATCTACAGCTTGTTGAACAGTCGCTACTCTGGGAGTGCATGGAGAACACCAAGGGCTTCAGAAATCAGAGCACTTTGGAAGCATTGACTCTGAAAGAAGCCGCTATCTAAATGGAATTTTTAAATCTCTTTCTGCCTCTCTCTTTTTCTCTGTTTCTCTCTCTCACACACATAAACATGCACACACACACACACACACACACATGCACAGACACATCCACCAGGTACTGTAGCCTCCCCTGATCCGCAGGGAATATGTTCTAAGACCCCCAGTGGGTACCTGAAACAGTGAGTAGTGTCTGTGTATAAGTTGAGTGTCCCTTATCTGAAACTTGGGACAAGAAGTCATTTGAATTTCAGTCTGTGTTTTTTTTTTTTTAATTTTGGAACATTTATCTTAATGGAGGATCCCAAATTTGAAAAGGTGATGGGGATGCTGCTCCAATGAGCATTTCTTCGGAACGTGATTTTGGCACTCAGAAAGTTTCAGATTTTGTACCATTTCAGATTTGGGATTTTTGAATTTGAGATGTTCAACTCTCTGTACTACACATACAGACCCATGATAAAGTTTAATCTATAAACAAGGCGCAGTAAGAGAAGAATGGTAAGAACTAATAATAAAATAGAACAATCATAGTAACAAACGATAATAAAAGTTATGTGAATGTTCTTTCTCTCCATTTTAATATTTTTGGATTGCTGATAGCTATGGGTAACTGAGACCACGGAAAGCAGAACTGTGGATAAGTGGGGGACTATTATATGTATAGGTTACTTTTCTCAGTGAGCACATGATTCATTGCTGGTGGATATGAATTAATTTGGAATAATTATCCACATGGATGCAGAAGCCTGCTTATGCAACTGTAGATTGGAATTATACAAGCTTTCTTTTAAGGTGCACAAAGGTACAATTTATTCCATTTTCCCTTTGAGGAATCTGCATATTCATGTTGTGTGCAGTGAGTGTGTTGCTATGGTAACAATTATGGCTTTTACATTAAGTAGCAAGAAAATCAGCACCAAAACAAAAACAGCTTTATTTACCATACAGTCAGGTTCTTTCCCTCATTCCCCTCCTCAGCATCCCCATACCCTGAAATTTGCCAGGAGTCCTTGCTACAAATATAATTCCATTATGACCCAGGTGTGGGTGGTCGTTTCTGGCAATTGTGGGTGGTGCAAAATAAAAACGTCTATTGAGTCTAAAGGGTTAAAATGACATATGATAGTAGGAAAAAACATAGTTAGGAGAGATCTAGCTTCCACCTGTGCTCTCTGATGGACGTTCTATGTGACTTTATGTGTTTTTGCTTTGTTTTGTGTCCTGAGTCTCAGCTTCCTTCTCAACAGGATGACAGGATTATGTTTTCTGTATGCTATAGTTAAAACAGCACAACCTACAGAAACAGACCTACATTTTAACCCCAGATAGATATCATGTATGAGCTCTTTAATCTCTGGCTAGTGCACCTCTCTGAGCTTCACTTTTATTTATCTTTAAAATTTAAAAAAAAATACATATTGTTTTCCAGATTGTGGTAAAATCTGGGATGTTATGTGAAAAGTGTTTGGTTCACATTAGACATCCAATAAAAAGCATTCAATAAAGAGTATGATGTGTGTTTATTAACTTACTCTTCATTCAGCAAACACCATTGAGAGTCTCTGAGACCCTAGACTACAATGTGAGCAAAAAAAAACAGTGCAAAGGCTTCTCTCACGGAGCTTTCAGCTGAGAGCAGTGGTTCTCAACCTCCCTAATGCCATGGCCCTTTAATACAGTTCCTGTGGGTCGCGACCCACAGGTTGAGAACCGCTGGTCTAGAGGGAAAAGAAAAAATAGGATTGCAACAGTAACAGGCTCCAATATGGAGGTAAGAGATGTTATAATAAGAGGATTTGACCCCCTCAAAGAAGCCAGAAAAGGCTCCCCAAGGATGTGACTCTTGAACTGAGAGGGAAGGTAGCAATGTGAGGGAAGGAAGTGACAAGAATAGGACAGAGGGCAGATCAGGGACAACTGCTGCGGCAGAATTTGCTGTGACAGGGTCAGGGTGATGGGGCTGAGCAGTGTGTTATGGCCCTGCAAAGAAAGTTATTATAAGATGCTAAACAGGACAGGCATATGAGTAAATATGCATTCAGAAAAGGTCTGCTATGAAGACAGATGGAGAGGGCGTAGGCCGAGCAAGGGCAGTGTGGTGAGTGAAGAGGCAGTGGTCATCCGGGCGAGAGATGCAGGAGGCTCAGGAAGCAGGTAGCCACTGAGACGTAGCAACACGATGATTTGCGGGATATTTAGGAGGAAAAATAAATGACTTTGGAGAAGGATTCAGACTGGGAGACAGTGAGGGGAAAAAGAGAAAGGAAGAACTAAGAGGATTCTGGATTGCAAAACCAGATTGTTGATGTTATTTGCCAAGACCTTAGCTTTGGGATTTTACTGGGGGAAGGAACACCAAAGACCATCAGGAGATAGGCTTCAGACATGCTGAGTTTTAAGTGCCTCTGAATCATCCAAGAGACACCATACCAAAGGCAAGTATCATCATCATAACCCAACAAAGGCAGTTTCCCCCACTGAAGGTGAGACCTTGCATGAATACACAGTCCAGGAGTCTGTTCTGTACCCATTCTTGCCTCTCCTAATTTTATGTATACAGACTCCAGAATAACCTTTACCAATGCCAATCTATCTGGATGGTTATTATCTAAAATCTTGCTGTTACCTTTCACGGCTTATAACATTATGTCTAAAGTCTTTAATGGGGCACATAAGTCCCCGCCATCAGCAGCAGCATCTCCTTCTCACTTTCCCTTCACACACCACCTGCCGCCATATGATTGTCCTTTCATTTCTAAAACATGCCAAACTCCTTCCTGCTATTCCATCAGAACTATGACCAAGCCCCCACGCCATGACCATACAACCCCACATGGAGGGGGATTGGTTAGCTGATGGAGTCCTGCTACTTGCCCCAAGACTCAGTGTAAACACTATAGTCTCAGGGATGCCTTCCCTATTCCCTCTCCACCACCAACTAGGGTAGGTCGCCTGATGTACGCTCCCTAGCACCTATCACAATTCAAAGTATAGGATTACTTGAATAATTTTGGCTTACGATTAATATTCTTATCAGAGCAGGGGCCATGTGTTTATTTCTTACTGAATGCAGTCTTAGCATCAAGGTAACCAATAAAAGTCTTATGAGAGGAGACAATGAAATTATAACTGAATTCCAAATGTGTCCCAGGAAGAGATAATGGCAGGATAAAGATAGGGAGTTGAAAATAGATAGAAACTCAAAAACATCTCTAATAGTTCAGCCTTAGACCCAAGAAGTTGTTTAAGGAGAAGAATACTGTATCTGTGAATAGAAATAGTCTGTTTTGCTGAAGGTCACCCAGGAAGTCTCTCAGCCCTGCACAGAACATGCTATAGGTGGCTGTTGTAAGAAGCTGCCTCCAAGAGACAGATGAGGCCAGGCTAGAGCAGACACTGCACTTCATGGCCAGGCAGAAGCCCCCTGGCTCAACCAAGCCACATCCTTGGGCTTACCTGATTTGGGGGCACTCAATAGATTACATTTTTTTAAAATTCCATGATGGTGATCTAAAACAGATACTCTTTTTAGTTTCTAGTATACATAAATATTATCAGTTGCCAAAGGTTTCAGAAAACTTTTTTTTAGAAGAAAAGGATAGAATTTATTCAAATCTATCTATTAACTTTGATGGTTTTTCTATAAATTGGGAAATGTTAATTATATCATTTGATTTTGTGAGCAAACACCTTAGTCCAGTCCCTGAAGCTCTCATTCTCCTACATCTCCTATATCTCCTAACTGGGTGGGGAAAAAACTGAGTAAATCTACAGGGTGTGGTCGTGTTGACTACAAGGCAAGTATTTGCCTGGCTATTGCAACACAAAAGAGCAAAGAATCTGAACTGAGGTTGAAGATACATTGGAGACCTCTTAATTTTGCCTTCCTGGCTTGGCGCCTGTGGCTCAATCAGCTAAGGCGCCAGCCACGTACACCTAAGGTGGTGGGTTTGAATCCCCAGCCCGGGCCCGCCAAACAACAATGATGGCTGCAACCAAAAAATGGCCGGGCGTTGTGGCAGGCGCCTGTGGTCCCAGCTACTTGGGAGGCGGAGGCAGGAGACTCGCTTAAGCCCAGGAGTTGGAGGTTGCT